>SKCR01016408.1:0-131878 GCA_019454045.1 Zanthoxylum bungeanum | reverse complement strand
TTTATTAATCAGTATTTTAAATAGTGAATATATTATTTTTAAGGGAGATTAATCTAAATAGTAACAGTAAAAGAATTACCTTTCACCCTAGCTTGGGAAATTACCTCATCATTACTGAAAAGTAAAAACTGAAAAATTAAAGAAAGAAAAGTAATGTGCGTAAAAGTAAATCGCGGAAAGTAAAAACTGAAAAGTAAAGAAAAGAAAGTGCGAAACTGAAAATTAATTACTGAAAACTAAAAATAAACAAACTAGATACAATCTTCTTATTTATTCATTAAGAATTTCAAAGAAGAAAGTATGAATTTTACAAATGAAATGGCTTGGTATTTATAGGCAAAATTTTGCCACCATCAAATCATCCATCAAATTCTCCACCAAATCCATTATTAATTTCTCCACTAATTACTTCACCAAATCCATAATTGCTCCACTAATTGCTTATCTTGTTTGGTGTTGATTTGATAATTTTTATTAATTATTAATTAATTAATATTTTGCTTTGAAAATGATTGATAATGACTTTTAATAATTACACTCCACACACTTCTGGATGGTTCATCAATTTCGGTCATGAAATCATCAGAATTCGAAAATATTTTCTCTTTAAAAGTTGTAGATCCTTGAGTCTTCTTTAATCTGGAACTTGAATCACCTCAATCCGATATCTGAGTAAAAGGTTATGTCCAAAATACGACAGATGCGCAAAACTGGAATTTCCAAAACTGCACTTCGTCAAAACGCTCTTTCAAGTTTCCAATCTCCAAAATTAATATATCAAGTCCAATAATTGCCCTTATTTGATCCACATTTCGTCCTAAATGATTTCATTGAGTCCCGATATTATTTTATCTGCAAAATAAACTAAAACACATCAAAACATTCATCAAACCCGAGAAACTAAACAAAATATTAAGTAAAAGGGGCGGTAAATATTGATATATTTTCCGCTCATCAGTCTTCTGCTGACATGTCGATGACGTGGCTAACATGTGGGGTGACAAGTGGCGATGGCGATTGTCAGCATCATAGGATGATGACACGTGGCTCGGGGCACGTTAGCAGATCGGCAGTGATGTTGACATGTGTCCCGGTGCACATTAGCAAAGTCAAACTTCTCAGATTCTGACACGTGTCCCCGGCGCATGTTAGCATGGAGTGGCGCACGTTAGGTGTCTCGAAGCGCCAATTACCATTTTGCCTTTTGTGTCATTTTTCACACTGTTTTGGCTCCAAATCACCTCCAGAATGTCCTGAAACTTTATTTATCTACAAAATTACACAAAACACATTAAAATATTCACAAAACTCAAGAAACTATATAAAATATTAGGTCAAATGAGTGGGAAATAATGATACATTTACCACTCATCACACCCCCAAACCTAATATTTTGCTAGTCCTCGAGCAAAACATAAAATCATAAAAATAAAATTAAGCTAAGTCACTTTCGTTGGGATCACGGTTGCATTTAGCGTTTGCAACAAGCCTTTAAACCCCTAGGTGTCCCTAGTGGACGCGTTGTAGTCTCGTGAGGGTTTACAACAATGATACCCACAAATATTTTACAAAAGTAAAAAGATAGTAAAACTAATGTACACAAAAGCAAAAAGACAAAAGAAAAGAGAATAAAGAAGTTAGTGACTAATCAGGTGAAACATCTACTCCAAATCACTAGTTGTTTTCTTTCTTTATAAATTACCGAATAAGTAAATTCTCCGATTATATATACCATTCTCCATATACACAACCAATAAAATATTAATCAACTCATTTTTGCCCCTAACAGTCAAAAGTGCAGTTGATAAGAGAGTAATATTTTTGTCCTAATGTTTTATCATAATTCACACCTTTTTGCAGCAATGGAATAATTTTTCTGATTTTTTCTGATTTTTTTCTTTGATTTTTGATTTTTTTTTCTATACAATATCTTCCATCTATGTAGCGAGTGTTGGGTTGGTGGCTCCCAAAGCAGTTGGCTTTAGGGCACCAGGTGTTAAGACACCCCTACGGACTTAATTACTCAGACTTCAGATATATATATATTTTTACAACATCCTTGATCCATGTAGTGAGCTTTGGGTCAGTGACTCCCAAACCAGTTGGCTTTAGGGCACTAGGTGTTAAAACACCCTTTCAGACTTAATAACTCGGAACTCAGATGTTTTTTTTTATCCTATTGCTTTTTGAGATGCTTCCTCCAATTAAACTAGAGCACTGAATATTACAAGCTTTTCAATTACAGCTCATGTCCGTATGTTACCATGCACGTTAATAATACACGTCAACTGAGCATATGAAGATCCATTTTTAGTCAATTTTATGGAGAATTCACAAATTAAATAATTTAAAATGAAATAAATAATAATTAACTTGTTCCGAAATAAGTTTGAGATACGTCTCAGGAGTCGAAACTCCTTACACAACTATCTCACACCAATTTCACCCGATTAATCAAGTTAAAAACACAGAACACAAAATATTTTTTTGATTTTTGTAAAATTTTTCAATTTTTTTTGTATTTTTCGAAAAATTTTGGACTAAAAATAAAAACAACAAAATACTACAACTATTCCCCACCCCCAAACCTAAATGAGACATTGTCCCCAATTTCTTATAAAGTAGAAGATGAGTTTAGACGATAATACCTGGTTAGCTGAAATTCTACTTCTAGAAAGGAAATTAAAGGTTGAGATCCAGATTTATTCGACGCTGCTTACCACGATTATCATTGGACCATTTTATCTTTGAAAGGATATGGTCAATCTGGGGTTCGAAAGCTAATATTTGTTCAATAAAATCATGGGCATTTCTGGCAGTGAAGAGGAGTTCTTTTAGAGGTTTTGATACGAACCCATTTCTCCGAGCATCATCAAGAAATACACAAAGAAAATCATAAAATCATTTCGCGTTGAACAATCCAATTGGTTTCTGGTGTATGTTCAAGTTCGCCCAAGATAGCACTGTAAAAATCTCCTCCAACGTACCTAAACCACCTAGCAAAGCAATAAAGGCATCATCCCGGTTAATCATTTCCACCAGTCATTCAAACATACCTGGCACGATAAGTTCTTCTCCGTTTGATTATCCGATAAGATCCGCCTCTACCAAGGGTTTTGGGATGATTCCCAGAACTTGACTGCCTTCATCATGTACAGCCTTTGAAATTATCCCCATTAGTCAAGACTACCTCCGCCACATACTAGGTGCATATTCTTCTCAGTTATGACTCGTCCCAATTCTTGTGCTGCTACTACATATTGTGTCTTGATATCAACACTAGTACCACAAAAGACACAAATATTTTCAACTCGTCTTCTTCAAGTTGCTTCCATTTTATGTATATTTCTTTTCTCAAATCTGGATGCCTTCAAAAGTGCAAAGATGAGTTGAATTTATAACACCTGAAAAGGGTTAAGTAATAATTGCACTAGTGTATTCCAAAGGACAATTATTAGTTAAACAGTAAAATAAATCGTGATAGTCAAAAAGGTCTGGATCCTGTCGGAGAAAATAAAATAACAAATCACAATTATTAGGAAAAGACAAAGAGATATAATAAATACAAGAAACGTAGCTGCTTGATTGATGTCTATGCATCAGGGACAAGCTTCCCATCCAATTTTCTTATAAATTGGCAAAGAGGGTCTTTTTGAGTCAGATTCCCGAGACTTAACTGTTGTCTTTCTTTTTGGAATTGTGTATATAACACGTGAATTTCGTGATACATATCCACTGGGATGCGTCTCAAGAGTGTTAGATATGTCATCCAAAGACTCCTTACTTAAGACATCCCTAATGAAATTAATCTTATCTTCACGGTTATCAGACACCATTCCTAAGGAACGACAACGAGTATCACAAAACATACGAGCACATTTATAACATACACACATTATTTTAGCTCTTCTCTTTTGAGCATATGTGCTCATTCCTAAACCATGCAGATGTGAAATAAAAGAGTCAGAGGACTCACCTGCCAATCAGACCCGTGCTTCAATAATCCAATGAATGTCAGTTGGAATACCTTTGATCATCAGTAGTCTCATTCATTCCAAGCGAGCTTTGTAGACTTTCATCAGAGATTTTTGAGGGAGAGAAGGAAATTGCTTGTGGAGATTTGCGAGAACTTCTTCCATCGTGAAATGACTTTACCTGCAAAAATTAAACACATAAAAATAAAACACACCAGATCATAATATATACACAAATTTCATGCGTTACCTCCCTACGAGCACTAAGTTTAATATCGTCAGCTATAAGTGACTTTTCGAATGTTAGACTGGATCTGAAAGTGTGGCACTTTATTTTTGTCGCTCAAATGATTCTCCCCAGTAGTGCTTGACACGCTGACTGTTAACCTTGAATGTGTTGTTGGTGTTGGGATCTAGTAACTCAACAACTCCATATGGTAAAACCTGAGTGATCACAAATGGACCTGACCACCTTGATTTCAACTTTCTAGGGAAACGTTTCAACCTCGAGTTGTACAACAACACATGCTGCCTTGGTTCCAACTGTCTGTGCACTATTTTTTGGTCATGCCATTTCTTGGTCTTTTCTTTGTATAATCTGGCATTCTCATAAGCATGTAGATGAAACTCCTCCAATTCATTGAGTTGGTGAAGTCTTTTCTCTCCTGCAGCTTGTGGATCAAGACTCAACTTTTTCAGTGCCCAATATGCCTTGTGTTCAAGCTCAAGTGGCAGATGACATGCTTTCCCAAACACCATACGATATGAGGACATACCAATGAGTGTCTTGTAAGCTGTCTGATAGGCCCATAATGCATCATCCAGTTTTGTAGACCAATCCCTCCTTGTTGATCGAACGATTCTCTCCAAGATTCTTTTGATCTCCCTATTTAAAACTTCAACCTGTCCATTTGATTGTGGATGGTAAGCAGTGGCAACTTTATGAGTAACTCCGTATTTGGATAGGAGTACATCAAAGTATATGTTGCTGAAATGTGTGCCACCATCACTGATAATTGCACGAGGTGTTCCGAACCGAGCGAAAATATTCTTTTTAAGGAATTTGATCACCACTTTTGAATCGTTTGATGGCATTGTGATTGTTTCAACCCATTTGGAGACATAGTCTACAACAACCAATATGTACAGGTTTCCGAATGATGAAGGGTCCCATAAAATCAATACCCCACACATCGAATATCTCCACTTCCAAAATGTTTTGCAATGGTCCTTCATTTCTCCTCGAAATATTCCCGTTCTCTGGCACCTATCACATTGAAGAAAAAAAAAGATAAGCATCTTTAAAAAGAGTGGGCCACAATAAACCTGATTGAAGGACTTTAGCTGCAGTTTTATTCCCGCTGAAGTGTCCGCCATATGGTGATGAATGACAGTGTTGCAAAACATTGTTGACCTCCTCTCGTGGAACACACCATCTCAGTAGTTGATCAGTATAATGTTTGAGTAGGTACGGCTCATCCCAGACATATTGCTTGACTTCTTTGAAAAACTTCTTCTTTTGCTGAGTTGTCCATTCCAACGGCCATTTTCCTGATACAATGAAGTTGACATAGTCAGCATACCAAGGGGCATCATGTTGTTTCATGGCAAACAGCTGTTCCTCTGGAAAATTTTCTTTGATTGATAGTTCTTTGCCAGCTGTTTCTCCATTCTCGAGCCTCGATAGATGATCTACCACTTGCTTTTCTATCCCTTTCCTGTCTCAAAACTCCACGTCAAATTCTTGCAGAAGAAGTATCCAACGGATCAATCTGAGTTTGGCATCTTTCTTCGCGATTAGATATTTGATTGCTGAATGATCTGTGTAGACCACTACTTTGGGACCCAACAGATAAGAGCGGAATTTGTCAAAAGTGAACACAACTGCAAGTAACTCATTTTCAGTGGTGGTGTAGTTGAGTTGAGCTTTATTCAGAGTTTTGCTGGAATAATAAATGGAGTGGAAAATCTTTGCTTTGCGTTGTCCCAAAACTGCACCTACAGTAAAATCTCTAGCATCGCACATCACCTCGAATGGAAGGGTCCAGTCTGGTGCTACAATGATGGGAGCAGAAACCAGCTTCTATTTTAAGATCTCAAAAGCTTAATGGCATTCTTTGGTGAAGTTGAAAGGCACATGCTTCTCCGGAAGACTGCAAAGAGGTTTTGCAATTTTGGAAAAGTCTTTGATAAATCTCTTGTAAAAACCAGCATGTCCAAGAAGGCTCCAAATCCCTTTGACTGATGTCGGCGGTGGAAATTTTTCAATTGTTTCAATCTTTGCTTTGTCTACCTCGATTCCCTTTTGTGAGATCCGATGTCCCAGAATAATGCCTTCATGCACCATGAAGTGGCATTTCTCCCAATTGAGTACCAGGTTGGTATCTTCACACCTTTGTAACACATGTTCTAGATTTTGCAAGCAGTGGTCAAAAGAGTCTCCAAACACAGATCCATAAAAACCTCCGTACTCTGTTCCAGCATATCTGAAAAAATGGCCATCATGTAACGCTGAAATGTGGCAGGGGCATTACATAGTCCAAATGGCATCCTGCGGAAAGCAAAAGTTCCATATGGACATGTAAATATGGTATTCTCCTGATCTTCTAGGGCGATATCAATCTGATTGTATCCTGAATATCCATCTAGAAAGCAATAGAACTCATGTCACGCCAGTCTATCCAGCATTTGATCAATGAATGGCAGCGGAAAATGGTCATTTCTCGTGGCTTTGTTCAGCTTTCGGTAGTCCATGCATACTCTCCATCCAATCACCGTTCTTGTAGAAATTAGCTCGTTCTTTTCATTTATGACTACAATGATTCCTCCTTTCTTTGGCACACACTGCATAGGACTCACCCAAGTGCTATATGAGATAGGGTAGATGATACAAGCATCCAAGCATTTTATTATTTCTTTCTTTACGACTTCCTTCATGATTGGATTGAGTCTCCGTTGATGCTCCACTGTCGGTTTTTACTCATCATTCATCAGAATATTATGCATGCAAAATGATGGACTAATGCCTCGAATGTCTGCTATAGTCCAGCCAATGGCTCTCTTGTGTTCTCGTAACACTCTCAGTAACTTTTCTTCCTGCTCCAATGTTAGTGAAGAAGAAATAATAACAAGTAATTCAAAGAGTTTCCAAGAAATGCATACCTGAGATGGCTCGGAAGTAACTTCAGCTCTAGCTGTGGTGGTTCTTCAATCCAAGGCTTAATTCGATCTTTCTTTGGCAGTTCCAGGCTTTCCATTTGTGGTGTCGCTTTGAAACGAAACGGCTTGTCAAGATAGTTGATAAATTCCAGAATTTCAGCATCTAGCTTGCTGTCAGTCATGTTGGTGATGAAAACTTCAAGTTTGTTCGTGGGTGTTGTATCAGTATCCTGAACGATAATATCAACAACATCAATCCTGAAACATTCTTCCTCCTTTTCATCACTTGGAAATTTCATGGCTTTGAAAACATTGAAGGTAACTTCTTGGTCCTGCACTTTCAAGGTTAGTTCTCCTTTTTGCACTTCTATCACAGTTATACCTGTAGGTAAGAATGGTCTTCCAAGGATGATAGGTACATCTTTGTCTTCTTCCATGTCAAGTATAATGAAATCTACTGGGAGAATAAGTTTTTCGACTTTGACCAGCACATCTTCAACAGCACCTCTTGGAAATGCGAGTGTTCGATCAGCAAATTGCAGAGAGACTGAGGTAGGCATTGCTTCTCCAATTTGCAGTTTCCTGTAAATATAAAAAGGCATCAAATTAACACTTGCACCTAAGTCATATAAAGCCTTACCAATATAATGTTCTCCAATGGTGCATGGGACAGTAAAAGTGCCAGGATCTTTCAACTTCGGGGGAAGTTTCCTCTGAATGATGACACTGCACTCTTCCATCAATGCTACTGTCTTGTAATCTCCCAATCTCCATTTTCGTGAAAAAATGTCTTTCATGAATTTGACATAGCTGGGCATTTGTTCCAAAGCTTCTGCAAATGGAATGTTGATGTGCAGCTTTTTGAACATCTCCAAGAATCGAGAAAATTGCTTGTCCAGCTTGTTTTTCTAAAGTCGCTGTGGAAAATATGGAGGTGGAGTGATTTGATCTTTTTCCTTTGCTTCTTTTTCCACAGCTTCTTTTTCCTCCATCTGTGGAACTACATCTGTTGGAACTTCTTCAATGGTTGCCTTGATTCCAACATCTTTGTTGATTTCAGTACCGCTTTTCAAGGTTATGGCTTGACATTGCTCATTCCCTCGGTTTCTTGGATTTGGTACTGTGTTGCTGGGAAGATTTCATGGTGATCTGTAACTCTGAGCATTAGCTAGTTGTCCAATTTGATTCTCCAGTGCTTTGATAGAGGCATATTGGCTATGAAAACATAGCATCATATTTTTTTAACTGAGTCAACACTTCCGCTATTCCTGGTTCATTTGCCTGCTCCTGGTATTTGTTCTGTTGCTGTTGGAATCCAGGAGGTGGATAATTCTTTTACCCGGAATTGTTGCTTCATGAGAAATTCAGATGATTTCTCCACCATGGGTTGTAGTTGTTGGAATATGGATTGTTCGTATGTCCGTTGAAATTGTTGACAAAATTCACCGTCTCTTCAAGTTGGTTTGGTTCTGGTGCTCCTCTATATGGTGAACTTGTGGATCCAGTGGTAAGAGTCTCCATGAATTTGCATATCTGATCCAGTTTGGCGTTGTCGGCTGTATTTGCTCAACTTCATAAATTAGATACAAGTAAAGGTATCTAACCCCAAAACTAATAGTGAAAGATAAATAAGTCCCCGGCAACGACGTCAAAAACTTGACCGGCGTAATCACACGCATATAACGCAAGCGCACGTATCGTTCAAGTAGTATAAAATGTATCGATCCCACGAGAACTTAATACCTAATCTATTAATTTTATGAGGTCAAGTGATTACTAGTATCTAACAGGTTTGATTGATTGATTTGAAATGGTGATGATTTTAAACTTAAAAACAAGTAAATAAAAATACTCAAAATAAAATTAAATAAAATTAAATATTAAGAAACTATCCATGGTTGTGAATCTTTCCAATATCTTTTAAAAGATAAGTGGTTATTTCATGTTTGTGTAATCTATCAGTTTACTACCCTGGAATATGAAATTATGGAAAAGCCTCTGTCGATGGTCAGATGCAAATACCCAGTATAACCCAATTGAACCATATGTCTATGTCAACCAAATTACCTGGATTCATTAAGGTTAAGTTCCAATTGTGGTTACCCTCGCCCGACAGGTATATGTCTATCCTGTAAGGAAATCTATTAAAGGGTTATCTATCCTCAAGGAAGATCGTAGGCTATTAAGTCTAAGGCCGAAACCTAAAATTCATTTGTCAAGTTTATTTTAGATTTACCAGATCAATCTTATTAGTGGCAAGTTTAACAAGACGCATTAAGCTTAAGACTTAATAAGTAAACCTTTAAACTACCAAAACTATAAAATAACCTCTTATAAACCGGTGATATTAAAATTCATCACAATCCCAGATTACTAACTTAGTTATTACATATAACTAGGGCTAGTAAAAACTTAAAAAAAAAAGACATAAAGTAAAATGATGAAAAGTAAATGCGGTAAAGTAAATACTGCAAAGTAAAATTACAATAAAATAAAATGCTAGGGTTAAAGTATCTACTTTTACCACTAATTTTTAGATATCTCCCTTAATATAATATATTAATTGTGATAACATTACCAACCAGCCTTATAGGCGGTAACCTGATTAAGTCAAATTAAGTCCGACCTGCCATAAAGGCGGTATCAATATTTGTCCATAAACCAGTCATATAGGCGGTATATTACCAACCGACCAACCAGGCGGTATCCTTGCTTAGTCAAATTAAAACCAGTTTATAATTGATTACCAACCGACCAATATACCGGTATCCTTGTTAAGTCAAATTTTAAGTAGTGAATATATTATAATTAAGGGAGATTAATCTAAATAGCAGTAATAAAATTTTTATCTTTCACCCTAGCAGGGGGAAGTTACCTCTTCATAGCTGAATAATAAAAACTGAAAAAGTAAAGAAAGTAAATTACTATTAGAGAAAGTAAATAAAAATTAATTACAAAACTGAAATTAAAAGAAAACTAGATACAAACTCCTTATTTATTCAGAGAATTACAAAGAGGAAGGTACATCTGAAACTGAAATCTCGAACTGAATTTATACGCGTCGATAGGCCCTGCGCATCGCGACGCGACACCCTTTACGCGTGGCGACGAGCGTAGATCCTTGACAAGTATCGGATTGGCTTCGCGAGATCGTGACTTGTGTCACACTTAAGTCGGCGGCTAAATTATTAGTGTCGGTAGCATGTGATGGCGACATGTGTCCTGGGGCACGTTAGCATGATTCGCTGAGATGTTGACACGTGGGAGGCATATTTTAGCGTCAATGATGATTGTCGGCACCATAGGATTGTGATGATGTGGCGGTGACATGGCAAAGTTGACTAGTCTTCTGCTGACATGTCGATGACATGGCTGACACGTGGCGATGGCGATTGTCGGCACCATAGGATGGTGACACGTGGCACGTCACACGTTAGCAGATCGACTGTGATGTTGACACATGTCCCGGCGTACGTTAGCAAAGTCAAACTTCTCAGATTCTGACACGTGTCCCCGTCGCATGTTAGCATGGAGCGGCGCAAGTTAGGCGTCGCGATGTGCCAGATTACCATTTTACCGTTTGTGTCCTTTTTCACTGTTTTGGCTCCAAATCACCTCCAGAATGTCCTGAAACTTTATTTATCTACAAAATAACACAAAACACATTTAAATATTCACAATCGGATAAGTGCCTAAATGCATTTGTTACTCTCCATGCGGCTTTCCTAATCTTTAGGAATGAGAATAATGTATTTGTTGCTCTCCATGCGGTTTTCCTAAGCGGAACTCCTAAATGCAGTAGAAAATGGGAGGAAAGTAAAACTTGTAAAAATCGGAGTAATAATATTCCTGCCACTGACTCCCTTACGGAACATGAACAGTTCATCAAGGATGAAACTGTACCATAGTCTTCGAATACACAAGAACCGCGTATGTCAGAGAGAGTCAGAAAAAACCTTGGAGGTATGGGTTTCCGATCTCACCTCATGTAGATATTAATCTTTTATGAGAAAGACGAACCAGCTACGTATGAGGAAGTGATACAAGGTATCGACTCCTTTTATGGAAAAGTGCCATGAAGTCCGAAATAGATTCCATGTATACGAACCATATTTGGATACTGGTTGATGCACCAGAAGGCGTTAAACCTATTGGTACTAAATGGGTCTTCAAGGAAGACAGACATGGATGGCAATATACAAATGTACGCAGCTAGGATTGTACAGAAAAGGGTATCGTCAACGACATAATGTCGACTACGACGAAGCTTTTTCACATGTTGCCATGATTAAATCAATTCGGATAATGCTTGCTATTGCTGCATATTTCGTTTATGAAATATATCAGTTGGACTCCAAAACCGCTTTCCTTAACGAAAACCTTTTGGAGGATGTTTGTATGCAACATCATGACAGTTTTGTCGTGCCAAAACATGCAAACAAGGCTTGCAAGTTAAATCAATCCATTTATGGATTGAAGCAAGCATTGCGTTCTTGGAATCAGCGTTTTGATGTAATCATAATGGTATATGATATAATTCAAAACGAAGATGATTCTTGTGTATATAAGAGGGTCAGTGGGAGCACACTGACAATCACTGTCCTAAATTGATGATGTATTGGTTCTTAGCAATGACATTCCCATACTACAATCGGTGAAAGCTTGGCTTTCATAAAATTCTACATGAAAAACCTGGGAGAAGTAGGATTTATTCTAGGAATAAAGATCTACTGGGATAGATCTAGAAAGCTGCTGACACTCTCCCACAGCTCGTACGTTAAGAAAGGTACGCGACCTGATTTCTCATATGCTTTTAGCATATGTAGACGCAATCAGGCCGATTCAGGTGATGGTCACTGGATTGATGTTAAGAACATCCTTTAGTATATTAGATGAACTAAGTATGCTTTCTTAATTTTATGGAGAATGAGAAATTGAAGTGACTAGGTTCACCGACACAAGTTTCCAAACCGATAAAGATGACTATAAGCCTTAATGAGGCAACATATTTAGTTTGAATAAATGAGTAGTGAGCTGGAAATCTTCCAAGCAAGATGCTGTTGCCGTTTAAACAACTAGAGCGGAACATTGTTGCAGCTGAGGCAGCAAAAGAAGCATTTTGGATCTATAAAATTTCTAATTGGATTATGAGTAGTTCTGTTAGCAGCTGAGCTAGGCTACAACGCAGGTTAAGGAAATGCGGTCTCATCAACGATCCAAGTATGTACTTCAACTGTTTCATCTGATCTGTTAGATCATACATCCTGGCGATGTGATGATCGAATAAATCGCATCAGATGATAACCTTGCAAATCTGCTGACGAGAGCTATTTCTCAGCAGAAGTTTGAGCGACTCGTATATAGTTTAGGTGTTGGACACTAGAGTGATTGGCTATAGGCCAAGTGGGAGATTGTTGGATAATTATGACCCATATCATCACTATTTTGTAAAGAACATGGTGTTTTTGTACAAAATTAACTATGTGACAAAGGAAATTGCTATTTTATCATTTATAATTGGATTACCTGGATATATAAATAATAAAAATCCATATGATTAGTACCAGATTAATAAGATATGAGACAGTATTAATCCACGTAAGGTTTAATCATTAAATATCCCTAGTCATAGTATTATCGAGACTGGACATCGATAATGCAGAATAGACTAGTATTACACTTGTGCGCGTTATGGAAGCTTAACGGCATAGTTCTCTTATATTTGGGTAGTGGATACTCATGCAAGTATGATAGGAGGTTCTATTTGCCGATGGTACGGGAACAACTTCGCTTTGGATAGAGACCCATCGGAATCCCATTAGTAGTATGATTGTGTGTCTATGGGAATCCGAATCAGGGTAGGTGTATTTGGTCTTAACCTTGGATTTGCATCGCTAATACTTGCGACAATCAGTATACTTTGGTTTTGGTCATCCGAGGCTTTAATAGGTTCCGTGAACGCCTCTTATGGGTATTGTAGGCACTGTATTTTTGCATATAAGTTCCGATGATGAGTCTCACATGGAGACACTACCTTTTTAATTGTGGAAGCCGTGGGAAACGGATGTCAGAAGGGAAGAGTCAAGAATTGACATTTATGTTGGATTTAATTCACTGGATTAGCTTCGGGTTCGCTTGTTGGACCTCTGTTTCAAAACACATCCTTAGCCCAAACCCCCGCAAGACACATACCGAACCCACACATCACCAAACCATACACCAAGCCCACCAAACTGAGCCAAGCCCATGCCCAAATCACTCTAAGCCACGCCCACTCACCTTCCGAACATGGCCTAAGGTCTACCGAATATATCATCCAATTTTTATGTTCAGCTGGACTTATTAGAAGTCTTTCCAGATGTGTTACGTACTCTAGAAACTCAGAAACATTCATACTAATAAAATATATAATAAACATGTATTCCAGATCTATTCACAACGCAATGGTCATCTCCCAGTGGCACGTGGAGTTATAACCTGAATTCTAACTATGTTACCGTCCATTCAGAATTGGCTATGGAACTTACGTTTGTTTTTCCATCTTATGGACCATATGAACATATTTCCGGATATCATACATGTCCGATCGGATATCATATATCTCCAGCCGGACATAGGAGAAGTCTGGTCAAACTTTATTCATAGCTCATATAGCAAACAGAACATGGGATGTATATTATCTTGAACAGTAAAGTAAACATTTGCATATCATCAACTTAAGTAGGAAAATGAAATGACTAAACATGCGTAAATTAAAGGTAATGAGCATAACACGAAAGTAATTAAGAATACATTAAGCTACAGATTGTAGTAAGTGGGTTCGGATATATTCACATCTGGCCAGGTGTATGTGCATGTTCAGTCGAACATAGTGTACATCTGGTCAGATATACTATGTCGAAAATAGAATCGAATAGAGGGTGCCTTTAGGCCGTACCTTTCTGTTTATGTAGTGGCTCAGAAAACACCTTTGATCGCTGGGTGGATGTTGGATTCGTACAAGGTTAAAGGGAACCCCAAAGAAGGTTGAGTGGTTGTTTCCCTTTTAGGATGTCACCATTTCAGTAGAGTTTTTTCTCGTGAATCCTCCAAAAACTTGCCTCTAAAAAAAACCTCCATAAACAATGCAAAAGACTCCCTTTATAGTGAAAAGAAATGGGGCTAAGTGATTGAAAATCAAAGCATTAGACACAACTCAAACCATGCCCGGCCGAATATAGGGTTTGGGATACATCTCTAGTCAGAAGTAATCAAGCTCGTGACATATACTGATTTGGCTGAGACGTCACCAATGACACATCCATAAGATTTCAATGTTCAACAGGTGCTGTAGCCACTCTTTCCAAATGTCATAAGAAAGAAACTTCTTCACCAAGGCACATGTAAGATGATGTGGGGGACCATAATTAAGGAAGGAGACATACGAATGAGTGATAAGGTTCAGTTACTCATGTAGCCACACCTGAAAAGAAAAAAAGTTAGCTCGTTGGGTAGAAAACATGAAGAGGTAGCCCAGACATAAATTAGAAGAGCTCGCTAGGCTAAAATCTGAAACAACAGTTTAATTAAATTTTAGGATATACCTACAGAAGTAGCAAACTCACCAAAAATAGGTTAGAAAGACTTCGTTTGATTCCATCCAGGTCGTGGAATGTCTCGACTAACATAGTCGATGGGTTATAACAACAGTGGGACCCTACCTCCATGTCAGAAACAACATCCAATAATGTATAGGGTTCAATGAACGAGGAGGTTGACATTACTTTCTCCATCTGGACAGGGTTAAGGAGAAAAATCACAGTGGCTTCCATCGGATACTGATTTTTTGAAAAATGTATTTCCAGGAGAGTAGAATGGGGAAATTGAAAACGTAGAATGGCGGAAAACTCCTCGGGCATGAGGCAAAATCATGGCTATTAAAGTAAAAGACGTGATTCTCAGTGTCCCAGAATGTTGTAGCGGCCTTCAGAAACACATAGTCTACCTTAACGCGGTGGATATAACGAAGTGAATACAATTGAGCTAGGGTCGGGGGTGACTAATCAGACACCATACGGATCAATGTCACCATATGATCCTGTAAAATATGAGCCATTGGATGACATGAGCTATCATTGGATGTAGTTAAAATTGGCTAGATATACTCAAATAGTCGGCCGGATATAGGATACGAACAGTCAGATATATGTTTGGTAGGAGATTATGTGCTGAACGACAAGGCTACAACTGAGAGAAGAAAACTCAAAGGGTGTTCAGAAGTGAAAGAAGATGGGAATGAAGCTTTTTTAAATAAGTCTAGGGAATGACGAATCATTATATAGAAAAAATTTGGAGATACAACTTGTGAATGTGGATTCTTACTCTCAGAATGAAACCCACTATTGTGAGGTATCAAGTCACCTCTGGTTGGAAGTACATACCACATCTGACGTAATGGCCGAATTCACTTCTCTAGAATAGCCGGACAAACATGACATTTCTGGCCGGATATAGAAGGGAATGTTTTAGATTCTGTTGGACTCAACTTTTATCCAATAAGACAGTATACAGGTGTTACACCAACATGTTTTTATGTTGTAATGAACTAATAAATGCAAAACAAAACAAAGTATAGAAGATAAGTTGTGAGACAAGGAGTC
The DNA here is from genome assembly GCA_019454045.1 of Zanthoxylum bungeanum. Classification (NCBI taxonomy): domain Eukaryota; kingdom Viridiplantae; phylum Streptophyta; class Magnoliopsida; order Sapindales; family Rutaceae; genus Zanthoxylum; species Zanthoxylum bungeanum. The sequence goes on along the minus strand of SKCR01016408.1, from coordinate 116,106 downwards.
TCAAAGTTTTGTTTTTAGTACAAAAATATTCTAGTACAATTATAGGAAAGCAAAAAAATTTAAAAAATAGGTCGTTCTACTCCTCCTCCTCCTCATGCTCCTCGGCCCCTGATGACGAGGACTTAGGCTCTCTACGAGCTCCTTGGGGATGCTGTCCCTTCATACAAACCCCCATCGTCTAGAATGGGCTTGTAGATGGCCAAATCATTCGTTCAGTAAGTTATACCAATGTTGGAGATCCTACAAGAGGAAATAAAAAGAAAATTAAACAGTCTTGCATACACGCATACTTGCTAACTTTTATTTTCAGGTACCTATTAAGAGTAGCTCTGTGCATTTAGCTCCGCCTTCGCACCATGCGCTCCCCGATAGCAATGATTCATAAATCTGGATGCGACATGTAGGAAAAATTTGATCAGTATAAGGGTCAACGGAATAAAAAGATAGAAAAAGAGAAGTGAAAAGTCATTTATAGTTACATGAGCATCAGATTGAGTGAGGGTCTGGCGCTCCATCTGCTCAAGAGACAGAGTCTAGACCTCGTACGCTTTGGTATCACATAAGATCATGTATATTCGGTCTAGCCAAAAACTCGCTGGATCCGATACAGAAGTGGAAGCTACAACATCAATAGAATGGCCCTGTCTAGAATAAGTACAAGCTATAACCTGGTCTCATTTGGAGGGGGAGGACTCGAATCCGCTCTTTCTCGCAATTCTTTATCCTCAACCTCAATATCCTAGTGTGCACGGGGTGCCCTACAGTGCCCACGGACGTGCACCAAAGAATCATGGCAGTAAAGAAAATACAGATAAATGAGTATATTTTGAAAGATAAGACGACGGTGCGTAGCTAAGTGGCTCGGTGCGGCTCTATTAGAGGTAGAGACCTGAGGGGATGGTACGGATCCACTTCCAGTAGTCTCCTTCGATAAAGAAGTCTCTAGTAGGAAGGTCGTGCAGAGCAATCACGATTTATTCCTCTCCAATCTTTGACCCAAATAACATAGACGCAAGTGGAAATGAAGGAATCTTATAGCCCCGATGGCCCAAGTACCACAAGAACTCTCGCTCGCCATAGTACCAAAGGTGTTGGTCGGTACCCCGAAGGAGTAAATGCATGCCATTCTTCTGAAAGGATGACAATATCCACTCAGACAGGGCAGCAATAGCGATCCCCCACCAGGCTAGATCAATCTGAAGAAAAGAACTGAACAAAAATGTTAATGAATGAGAGAGTAAATACGTAGATCGGATAAGAATATAATAGATAAGATTTATAATATCCCAAACGATCTTGTTCAGCCGAGCTCGGTACACCTCTATGTCATGGGACTAGAATGCGTCTATGGTGAATACATAATAGTAGGAAAAGTTATGAAACACATCCTCTTTCCTAGAGATCGAGAAGGGTCGCGCCAAAATACCAAACTCATACGTCCAGGCCAGCAAACGACAAAAATCTAGAGTAGTTATTAAATATAGCGAAAATGGAAAAGAAATAAGAGTCGGGAGACATTCCTTAACTAATAAGACATATACCTGGATATACGAGTTGTTCCTGGAACACGGTCTAATCCTCGGTAAGTGTGGGCGGCTGTAGACACTGCATTTTATACAAAATCCCAATGATGAGTCTCTTACGGAGGCACCCTCTAAAAATTGGGAAATTTTAAGGATGAATGTCGGAAAGGAAAGGGACTTTGGTGAATATAGCCAAAAAGCCAGCAGGATATAACCTATGTTTCACCTATCATCACTCTAAACAGAACATCCAGTCGGACATTACTTGAAAACCCTACATCCGGCCATACATAACACAGCTGTCAATGAATGAGCGGATTATCAGTTACTGAAGTTAAGAGATCTGATTGTATTCAACCAGACATATAATTCAAATTTAATAACTGGCCAGACATGTATCGAGTTGTTAGGACACGTACAAAATTCAAACATCTGCAATCACCGGCTTTATTACGTCCGGCCAGAGGTACATTCCAAAATGTACATCCAAATAAACATAGTTTGAGTTGTGTCTGACATTTCAATCAAGAAAGATTAAAGGAAATGAAGGATCTGACTCCTCCTTCCATCCTTAAGCCTACATATTTCACTATTAAAATGGGTCTTCTACCATCACAAAGGAAACTAGAGGTTTAGAGAGAGTTTTTGATAAGTTTTTTTAGAAAATCAGAGAGAGAAACCCTAAAATTACATAATATCTTGATAGAAAAAAAAAAGAGGACGAACCACAAATCATTGGAGTTTCACATCTCCTGGTGCGAATCCAGCAGCAACCTAACAATTAGAGGTGTCTTTGAAATACAGCACATGCATAAGAGGTATGACATGAGGCCACCCTTTGCCATTTATTAATATATATGAGATTCTGGTTTCGACACAGTATCTCTGCACAGACGTTCACAGCATCCTGCTGGACATACATAGACATCGGGCCGAATTTAGATATATCTGACCGCACTTACTACTTTCTATAGTTTATTGTATGCTTAGTTACTTTCATGTTACACTTATCACATTTAATTTATGCATATTAATTATTTTATCTGCTGTTTTAGATTATGATATACATTTGCTGCCAATTTACTGTTATTTATACATGTTTAGTTATTTAGTCTATCTTTTATATTATCTCACATTACTTGGGTATGTTCCGGCTCTTTGATCCATGAAGGATTTCCGACCTAACCTACTATAGATCCGGTCGGAAATTCCTGATATTTACGTATATCATGACATATGATTCCCCTCTGGTACATCGGAAGGAACACGAACATAAATTCTATAGCTGATTCCAAGTGGATGATTGACCGGCGTAATCACACAAGTATAACGCAAGTGCACGTATCATTCAAGTAGTATAAATGTATCGATCCTACGATGACTTAATACCTAAGCTATTAATTTATGAAGTCAAATGTTTACGAGTATCTAATAGATTGGTTGTTTGATTGGATGGTGACTTTAAACTTAAAACAAGTAAATTAAACAGAGCGAAAGTAAATTAAAGGAAAATTCAATATTAAAAACTATATAGGGTTGTGAATCTTTCCAATATCTTTTAAAGATGAAGCGGTTATTTCACGTTTGTGTAATATATCGGTTTATTAACCTGGAACACGAAAATATGTAAAACCCTCTTCCGATGGTCAGATACAAATACCCAATGTAAACCAAATTAATCATATTCCTATGTCAACCAAGTTACCTGAATTCATTAGGATTAAGTTCCAATTATGGCTACCCCCGCCCGACAGGTATATTCATATCCTGTAAAGAAATCTATTAAGGGGTTATCTATACTCAAGGAAGATCGTGGGCTATTAAGTCTAAGGTTTAAACCTAAAATCCATTTTCCAAGTTTATTTTAAGTTTACCAGATCAATCTTATTAATGGCCAGTTAACAATAAGCATTAAGACTAAGGCTCAATAAATAAACATTTATATTACCCAAACTATAAAATAACCCCGTATAAACTAATGATATTGGAATTCATCAGAACCCCAGATAACAGGTTTAGTTACTACACATAACTAAGACTAGTAAAAGCTTAAATAAAGTCAATGACATAAAGTAAATGCTGGAAAGTAAATGCTGGAAATTAAATAAAGTAAATGTTGGAAAGTAAATGCTGGAAATTAAATAAAGTAAATGCTGGAAATTAAAAAGGGAAAAGTACAATAAAAGAAAATGATGGGGTTAGAGGATCCACTTTTATTACTTCTATTTTAGATATCTCCCTTATTATAATATATTAACTTTGCGTTATTTTACCAACCGACCATATAGGCGGTATTCTGATTAAGTCAAATTTATAATTAATTCTAACCGACCATACAGGCGGTATCCAGTTTATTCAGGTTAAAACTAATTTTATTTAGTCCAACTGACCATAAAGGCAGTGTCCTCATTAAGTGAGGTTTAAATAGTTTATATATTATAATTAAGGGAGATTAATCTAAATATTAGTAATAAAAGCTTTACCTTTCACCCCAGCAAGATGAGTTACCTTTTCATTGCTGAAAAGTAAATACTAAAAAGTAACAAAAAGAAAGTATTATTGCATAAAAGTAAATTAAATACAGAAAGTAAGGACTGAAAAGTAAATAAAAGAAAGTGCAAATGCGAAAATTAAATACTGAAAGCTGTAAATAAACAAACAAGATACAATCTTCTTAGTATTATTAAGGAGTTTTTTTAGAAGAAGTTATGAAATGAAATCTGAAATTCGGCCTCAATTTATAGGCAAAAATTGGCCTCAAACGTTGCGATGCGTGGAACATTGCGCGTCACGACGCGCCATTTATAATGGATGCGTGGCACGCAACTTCCGGATATGAGGACACATGGCGGGGTCAGTGTCGGCAGCTCAATAATTGTGTCGGCATCGCGACGTGGAAAGTTATTGCGCGTCGCGAAGCTGACGTCAGTATTGACACGTGTTGATGATGATTGTTGGCAGCATGTGATGGTGACACGTGTCTGGCACACGTTAGCATGATTTGATGTGATGTTGACACGTGGCAGTCGCTTGTTACCAAGGCGCATGATAGCAAAACTTTTCTGATTGGTCCACGTGTCTAGCGCACCTTAGCAGGAAATTTATATTTTTGCCATTTTTGTCCGTTTTCTGCTGTTTTGGCCCCGAATTGCCTCCAGAGAGTCCTGTTATTTTATTTATCTACAAAATGCCACAAAGCACATCAAAATATTCATAAAACTCAAGAAATTATACAAAATATTAAGTCAAATGAGTGAGAAATAGTGATTTATTTACCACTCATCATACCCCTAAACCTAACATTTTGCTTGTCCTCGAGCAAAATAACAAAATAAAATAACATAAACATTTTTAAAATAAAATTAAACTAAGCCACTTTCGTAGGGTTCACAGTTGCATTTAGCATATGCACAAGCCTTTAAACCCCTAGGTGTCCCTAGTGGACGAATTGTAGTCTCATGAGGGCTTACATCAACGATACCACAAACGTCAAACTAATGCACACAAAAGCAAAAGGATAATAAAACTAATGCAAACAAAACCAAAAAGATAATAAAACTAATGCATACAAAAGCAAAAAGACAAGAGAAAAAATAATAAACAAGTTGTGACTAAACATGTGAAACTCTTTATCCAAGTTAAGAGTTGTTTTCTTTCTTTCTAAATTACCAAATAAGTAAATTCTCCGATTATTTTTACCATTCTCCATATACACAGCCAACAAAGTTTTAATCAAGTCATTGTGCCCACAATATTCATAAGTGTAGTTGAAAAGAGAGTAATATTTTTGTCCTAAAGTTATATCAGACTTCCCACCTTTTTTAGCAACAGATTTTTTTTTTTGCGAAAATGAAATAAAGCAACATCTTCAATCCATGTAGCGAGCTTTGGGCCAGTGACTCCCAAACCAGTTAGCTTTAGGACACTAGGTGTTAGGACACCCCTACGGACTTAATTACCCGGATTTCAGATATCTCTTTTATTTTTATATCATCTTCAATCCATGTAGCGAGCTTTGGGTTAGTGACTCCCAAACCAGTTGGCTTTAGGACACTAGGTGTTATAACACCCCTACGGACTTAATTACTCGGATCTCATATGTGTATGTGTTTTTTTATCCCATCGTTTTTTTAGATGCTTCCTCCTATTAAACTAGAGCACTGAATATTACAAACTTTTCAATTACATCTCATGTCCGTAAGTTATCATGCATGTTGATAATACATGTCAACTGAGCATATGAAGATCTATTTTAGTCAGTTTTATGGAGAATTCACAAATTAAATTATTCAAAAGGAAAAAAACAACATTTAACTTGTTACGAAATAGGTTGAGATACGTCTCAGAAGTGGACATTCCTTACACAGCTATCTCTTACCAATTTCACCTGATTATCAACACAAAAACAAAAAATATTTTTTAAATTGTTGTAAATTTTTTTAATTTTTTTGAAAATTTTTGACTAAAAATCAAATAAAAACAACACAATAAAAATAAGATACTAGTCAACTATTCCCCTCCCCCAAACATAAATGAGACGTTGTCCCCAATGTCTTAAAAAGTAGAAGATAGTACCTGGTTAGCTGAAATTCTACATCTTAAAATGAAAATTAAAGGTTAAGAACAAGATTTATTCGACGCTTCTTACCACGATCATTATCGGACCAAATTATCTTGGAAATGATAGGGTCAATTTGTGGTTCAAATGTAAAAATTTGGTCAATTAAATCTTGGACAGTTCTGGCAGTGAAGAGGAATTATTTTACAGGTTTTGTCACGGACCCATTTCTCCGGGCATCATCAAGAAACACACAAAGAAAATCATAAAATCCATCAGCGTTGAATAGTCTAATCGATTTCTGGTGTGTGTTCAAGTTTGCCCAAGATAGTATTGTAAAAATTCCTCCATCGTGCCTAAGCCACCTGGAAAAGCAATAAAAGCATCAGCACTGTTAATCATTTCAACCAGTCGTTCAGACATACCTAGCACGATCAGTTCCTCTCCATTTGATGGTCCGATAAGATTCGCCTCTGCCAACGGTTTTGGGATGATTCCCAAGACTGGACTGCCTCCTTCCTGTACAGCCTTTAAAACGATCCCCATTAGTCCAAGATTGCCACCATCATATACTAGATGCATGTTCCTTTCAGCTATGACTCGACCCAATTCCCGGACTGCCGCTACAAATTCTGGTTTAGACTTAGCACTAGAACGCAAAACACGCAGATATTTACAACTCGTTTTTTTGAAGTGGCTTCCATTTTTATTGTATTTCTTTCTCAAATCTGAATGCCTTCAAGAGTGCAATGATGAGTTGAATTTATAACACCTGAAAAAGGGTGAGTAATAATACCACTAGTACCTGTCAAATGACAATTATTAGTTAAACAGTAAAATAAATCGTGATAGTCAAAAAGTGTAGATCCTGTCGGAGAAAATAAAAGAAAATAACAAAACAAATCTCAATTATTAGTTAAAGACAAAAAGAAAATAATATTTACAGGAATTAACAGCTTGATTGACGTCTATACGTCAGGGACAAGCTTCCCATCCAATTTTCTTATAAATTGGCAACAGAGTCTTTTAGAGACAGATTCCCGAGACTTAACTGTTGTATTTCATTTCGAAATTTTGTATATAACATGTGAATAGCATGATGCACACATCCACTGGAATGTGTATCAAGAGTCTTAGATATGTCATATAAAGACTCCTTACTCAAGCCATCCCTAATGAATTTAATTTTATCTTCACAGTTATCAGACATCATTCCTAAAGAACGACATAGAGTATTACATGTCATACAAGCACATTTATAGTAGACACCCATTCTTTTAGCTCTTCTCTTTTTAGCATAGGTGCTTCTTCCTAACCGTGCATATATGAAATAAAAGAGTCAGATGACTCACCTGCCAATCGGACCCGTGATTCAATAATCCAATGAATGTCATTAGGAATACCTTTGATCATTAGTAGTCTCATCCGTTCCAAACGAGCTTTGTAGATTTTCATCAGAGAGTTTTGAGGGAGAGAAATGAATTGCTTGTGAAGATTTACGAGAACGTCTTCCATCCTGAAATGTGACTTTACCTAGAAAAATTAAACACACAAACATAAAACAAAACAAATCTGAATATATACACAAATTGTATGGGTTGCCTCCCAGCTAGCGCTAAGTTTAATGTCGTCAGCTAGACATGACTGTCCCGAAAGTTTATGATGGATTTGAAAGTGTGACACTTTATTTTTGTCGCTCAATTGATTCTCCCAGTAGTGCTTGACACGCTGGCTGTTAACTTTGAATGTGTTGTTCGACTTAGGGTTGTATATCTCAAGAACTCCATAGGGTAACACCTGAGTAATCACAAATGGACCTGACCACTTTGATTTCAGCTTTCGAGGGAAAAGTTTCGACCGTGAATCATATAACAACACATGCTGCCCTGGCTCCAGTTGTCTGAGCACTATTTTTTTATCAAGCTATTTCTTGTTCTTTTATTTGTACAGTTTGGCATTCTCATAAGCTTGTATGCAGAATTCCTCCAATTTATTGAGTTGGTGGAGTCTTTTCTCTCATGCTGCTTGTACATCAAGATTTAACTTCTTCAGTGCCTAATACGCCTTGTGTTCAAGCTCCACTGGCAGATAGCACGTTTTCCCAAACACCATTCGATATTGACCTGCGTAAACACACACGTATAACGCCAGCGCACTTATCGTTCAAATAGTATAAAAATATCGATCCCACGAGGACTTAATTCCTACTGTTGTTATTAATTATTGATACTATTTATTTACAGGTATCTAATTACATGGAGAAGGGAATTGATTGCTTTTGGTTGGTGAATGTGGATTTGCTAATTAAAATAAAAACAGACTCAAAAGAAAATACTAAGGAAAATAAAAGAAAAGACTCAAAGATCTAGGGTCGTGACTCCACACAATATTATTCTAAAGATGAATTGATTCTTTTACATATGTGTAATAAATCAATTTGCTAACTTGGAACACGAAAATATGCAAAAGCCTATGTTGATGGTCAGACGCAAATGCCCAATATAACCCAATTGAACCATATGTCTATGTCAACCAAATTTCCTGGATTCATTAAGATCAAGTTCCAATTATGGTTACCCCCGCCCGACAGGTATATGTCTATCCTGTAAGGAAATCTATTAAAGGGTTATCTATCCTCAAGGAAGATCGTGGGATATTGAATCTAAGGCTGAAACCTAAAATCCCTATGTCTAGTTCATTTTAAGTTTACCACAACAATCCTATTGGTGATCAGACAACAAGAAGCATTAAGCTTAAGACTCAATAAACAAACTAAACAATTACCCATAAAAAGAAAATCAATTATTAAGTGTGAATATTGTGTTTCATCACTTCCCTAGAATAAAATAAAATGATGGGGTTGGAGGATCCACATTTAATATTTCTTATCTAGGAATCTCACTTATTATAATATATAAATTAGTTTATGTTCTGCTTTCTCAGGAATTAATAATGTTAAACATTTAAAACCAGCCATATAGGCGGTAATCCATTTAGTCCAATTACACCAGCCATATAGGCGGTAAAGTAATTTATATTTAGACCGGCCATATAGGCGGTAATAAAGTCTGCGATTAATTAATCCGGTTAAATTATAATTTAAATATTATAATTAAGTGAGATTTACCTAGATAATTATATTAATGGTTTCACCTTATACCCCAGCGGAAATTTAACTACAAAACATAAAGTAAATAAATAAAATGCTGTAAAAAAAACTAAAAATAAAAATACATAATTTTAAATATTACAATAATTTACAAAACTAGATGCTTCCTATGAAATCAGGGAAAAAATCCCAAGGAAATCACACCAAATGAAATGAAACTGAACTGTATTTATAGGCAAAAGTTAGGGCTGGCGGCGCGACGCCAAACCTCCCAGCGTCGTGACGCTGGCACGTGGATTTGGTCTATGCGATTTGACCACACGCGTTTCGTCGGTGTAATCTGGTGATGACACTTGTCACTCGGTGAAACGGTTTGCAATGGGAAGCTGACACGTGGCACACGGTAATAATCAGTCCAATGAAAGCTTGACACGTGGAAGAATGTGATTCATCGATGATTCGGTCCAATGAGAAGGCGACACGTGGCACGCGGAGTGTCGACACCAAAGGTTTGTAACACGTGTCCCAGCGCACGTTAGCAGATCCTCTGTGATGATCACACGTGGCACGGTGCAGGTTAGCAAGTCAATTTTCTCAGATTTTGACACGTGGACCAGGCGCACGTTAGCATGCTTGCGGCACATGTTAGGCGTCGCGACGCGGGCAGCTTGAGCGTCGCGACGTTGAAATTGACGAAAATGCCTTTTTTTTTTTTGGCCCCAAAGTGTTTCCAATGCTTCCCAAACTTTATTTATCTACAAAATAACAATAAAACACAACAAAACATTCACAAAACTCAATAAACTATACAAAATATTAGGTTAAATGAGTGGGAAATAGTGATATATATACCACTCATCACACCCCCAAACCTAACATTTTGCTAGTCCTCGAGCAAAACACAAAATAAAATAAAATTAACTAAGCCACTTTCGTAGGGATCACGGTTGCATTTAGCCTATACAACAAGCCTTTAACCCCTAGGTGTCCCTAGTGGATGAGTTGTAGTCTCATGAGAGTTTACAGCAATGATACCCACAAACATTTTACAAAAGTAAAAAGAAAGTAAAACTAATGCACACAAAAGCTAAAAGACAAAATAATATATATATAAACAACGTCCTCAGAGAATGTCTAGAATCAAAGTTAGAGGAACTTTCAAAACGCATATTCCAACTAAAATTCTTTCTTTTGAACAACATATCTAAGTCAGATTCAAAGTGTGTGTGTGTGAATAATCCTGCAAACAGCTTCGATTCTAAGTTGTCAACTCAGTGATTTCATCTCAACTCTCATTAGTTAATGGGTCAAACCAATCTGAGTATCTAAAATTGTTCTGTCTACTATAATCAGCACATGTGAGGTATGTGATTTTTCTCTGATTTGTTTTTTTTTATTTATATACAACATCTTTGATCCATATAGAGAGCTTTGGGCCAGTGACTCCCAAACCAGATGGTTTTAGGGCACTAGGTATTAAAACACCCCTACGGACTTAATCACCCAGATCTCAGATGTTTAATAAACTAACACAAGCTTTCCGGTTTGACGCGAACTATCACTGCTTACTGAGGCAAGATGCCCGGTTACTAAGTACTTGCTTGGTTTAGTTTATTTTTCCTTTTTTTATTTTTATTTTTTTACATACCTCACATAATAATTGGAGACAGAAACAGAAACTCAGGCAAACGGTCATTCATTAACCACCGATTATTTTAACCAGTCATCTTGTTAATTCCTTATTATCTAACTACTTACAAGACTATTTAAGTGCTCACGAGTCTGACCTAGATATGAAATTCAAATTGGGGATAAAAGTGAAATTGTCATTTATCTTTTCCTAAAAAGTTTTAACTAAACAAACAATCAAATCATTAGACTTCTTTTTTTTTGCGTTTTTTTTTCGATTTTAAAAACACACACATTTTCACAAAATGCGGAAGATAAAAATACTAAAATAAAACACACGCCATGCAAAATTGAAAAATTTTAACGGAATTTTGAAAAATTAACAACCCACACCCCCAAACCTAAATCTAGCATTGTCCCCAATGCATTACAAAGCATGAATCAAAAGAAAGGAACGATAGTACCTGAGTTTTTAATCATCAGCCTCCTCCTCTTTGCTGTCGTCATATGGTGGATCAGGAAACTCTGGAACAGTAATGTGCAAATCATTTGCCATTTGTTGTAGTGCATGGTCGATTGCTCTATTATATTGAAGCATATAATCCACATGAGATCCCAAACGATGAACTTCCTAAGATATGGTGCGAGGCCTTGATGATCTTTGTGTTGGTTGAGGTGGTTGTTGTGGTTGTTATGCCGGTGCTGAAGAGGATGATCCAGCATGAGTTTGTCTTTCTGTAAGTAATTTCTGGATAATGCGGGCTGTTAATGTTGTCATGGGTTGCGTCAATTCTTCTCGTGGATCTACAGGAATTCTAGCTTGTGTGCAAAGTGTCGAAATCAAATAACAATAAAACAAGCTAGTATGTGGTAACCTTGCAGCCCATGCTATATTCGCTGAAATCAGCTGCCATACATCAATAGTAAGGCCCTCCAGAATGTAGTACAGCAGAATCATCCGTTCATTTGTGATGTAGGTAATGTGTAATCCTGGTAATAAAGATCGGGTCACAAAATGGAACCACACTTTTGCTTCATTTTTGAGTAGCTGCGAACTCATCTTCTGATAATCTCCATTGCTACTCAGTACCCAAGTTGCATTAGGTACGCACAGAGTTTCTGTCAAATGCACAATATCAATCTCCTCCTTCACAACAGAGTACTCATCAGCCTCCATATCAGGCAGCCCATAGAATCTGTTAATGGTTGTAGGATCAAATGCTACCTGCTAACCTCGGACCATCACTTCATACGCCCGATGCTCGAAAGCATTGGCGTAGAACTCTTGTACTACTGATACCAAGGCGGGATGAGGTTGCTGGCAAAGCTTTTACCAATGCTGATCTGCTATAATCATGTCAATCTCAGGGAACAACCCAGTGTTTATGTCAAAACCCTTCTCCATAATATGATGTTTCTGGGTCATTCCTTCATCGTATCTCTTCTCTGCAGCAGCAGATACAAATGCAAAGCTGTCAAAACTGGGTGCGACAGATGTCGATGCCCTGGATCTTTTCAGCGGCATTTTTTGAAAATTTTGACAAGGTCTCCTCTAAAAAAAACTCAAATTTTTCCCAAAATTCACCATAAAACTATCACCACACAACGTCAAACTTCGCCCCCAATTCTACGAATCAATAAAATCCACACTTCAAAAATCCAACCATTTCAATATCAAATTAACCACAAATTTCAAAATCTTCCAATTAATTTCCCTTCAGATTTTTACCGGTTATAGTCTAAAAATCCGAATCTGGTAGTGCTCGGCTTGGCTCGGTCACGGATCGTTCTACTCGACTTTGTGGATCTCAGGTGGTTTTGATTTAGTGAAGGCTTGGCTCGGCAGTGGGTGGCTCAGTAAAGCTCGGCAAGGCTCGGTTTCAGTTGGTGGCGGGTATGGTCACGGTGGTGGTTCGGTTTTGGATAGGTTTTGGTGGTGATTCTTGTATCTCGGTTGGTCGCAAAGATGGTAGTGTTGGTTATTATCTAGGTCCCAAGATCAAACAAGCAATGAAAATCTTGTGTGAATACATCAACGGAGGTAGCGGAATACTCACATCGATCGGTTGAGTCGTTTTGAAGACGATTGAAGCCGCAAAACCCACTGGTTTGGTGCGCCCACTGCTGCAGTTCGTGCTCACTAGTTTGGCAGTTTCGGGTCTCATTTCGAAGCTCCAAACTCCGTCGGATGAGTCCCGCCTCATGGGTGAACCTCCCTACCACCTTCGCAAGTCTCGTAGTGTGCTAGCACTTGATTTAGCACCATGAAAATCACTCTTGCTTCCCTTATTATTCACGCCAAAATGGTTCAAAACAGTGAAGAAATACACTGGTTTGGGCGTGAGAGACATGAGAGAGATGAGAGATAAAATGTGTTGTTAACTTAATAAAATGTAAAGCAAAAATTGATTATATATATTTTCCAAAAACAGATAATCAATTTTCATTTAACTTCATCAAATAAATCAAATGAATATTGGAGCCAAATCCATAAAGTTTTCCCTCCAAAATGCTTTTACACTTTATGTCAAGTCCATCACCATTCACATCAAGTCACTTTAATAAAGTGACATGTTGTCAAGTCACATCACTCAAAGTGACAAGTGATTTAACGCTTGATGCGACAAATGATTTGACGCTTGATGCGACTTGCGATGCCGCACTCGAATTCGAAATACGAATGCGCTCCCAATCACACTCGGGCTCGGTTTCGTTAATTCCAAATTAACGATTTTTCCGTCGCGTCATAATTAAATGATTACGCCTAGCGAATTCACTATTCACGTCGCTAACGAATTAATTCTAAATTAATTCGTTCGCCCGAATTAAAATCTAATTTTAATTCCGCGTCGAAATCTAATTTCGTTTAATATATCGAATATATTAATTTAATCGATTAATTTCAATTTAATCGTTATCTCTCTCTAGACGATATTTTATCATAGATAAAATGTCTCTGTAATTAATCCTAGATTAATTTTCTCTCTCTTCTATATAATCCCAGATTATTTAAGAGTGCGAGTTATGCGTCATCGGTGGATTATCGGGAAGCGACCCATGAGATCCCCGGATAAGTTGGCAGTAAATACGGTCGTCGGTGTATCCGAATCACGTACGTACCAAGTACTACGTTCTACCGATTTACGAGACATGGTCGACTCCTAGCAAAGCACGATGTCTACCAAATTCTCTGGTCATATTCATTTAAGAATATTAAGATCTGTATCAAGCGTAGTATACCATTGTATTGTGCATATCGGTCCAGTATCGGATAGTCACGTGCTAGGGCTGGGGCTGGATAAGTGTCTGCCCCGTCCGAAACACATATCGGATGTCTGGTAACATAGTCTCTATAATCGGATATTCATGACCTGGTCACAATATCCCGATTGGATGCGCATCACTCAAGAGCACTAGTACCGTATCCTGCATGACATCATCTCCACTATGACTGAAGTGATACTTCCGTCTCGACATCACACCCAATACACTACGACTCTCTAATAAACCCAGAAGTGGTGTACGCAGAACTGGTTAAAGCCCTGTACCACCAAGACCAAAGTCTATCGATTATCGTAAGTATTAGCGATGTAAGTCTCAGGTTAAGACTATACACACCTACCTTGATTTCGGCCTCCCATAGACACATAGTCATAATACCAATGGGATTCCGAGGGGTCTATCCAGAGCGAAGCTGTTTCCCATACTATCGGTGAAACACGACCTCCTATCGTACTTGCATAAGTATCCGATACTTATATATATGAGAACTATGCCGTTGTGCCCTCACAACGCACACAAGTGCAATACTAGCCTATTCTGCATTATCGATGTCCAGTCTCGATAATACTCCGGCTAGGGATATTTAATGATTAATCCTTCGGGGACTGATACTGTCTCATATCATTCTCAATCTAGGAACTAATCATAGGGACCTCTCTTCATTTATATATCTATGGTGATCTAATCACAAATGATGAGAGTGCAATTCCTTGTCACATAGTTAATTTGCTACAACAACACAATGATCTGTGCAAATAGTGACGCTATGGGTCATTTTGTCCAACATGTAGTGGTTGTTACTGGTTCAGTGGCTTCTCGGTCGTGGGATTGGAGGCTCGGTAGTGGTTCGGCTGTTGGTCGAGGTGGCTCGGTGAAGATGGTGGTGTGGTGGCTCAGTCGTGATGGAGATGGGTGTGCTTGACTGTAGAAGGCTCAGTGAAGGTCTTGGCCGTCGGTGGGAGAAATCAGTGGGTCTCGGTCGTGGGTTATATTGTTCGGTAGTGGGTGAAATCGAGGGAGATGATGGGAGTTTGTATCTTGTTTGTGTGTTTTCATGATTTCAGATGAAGATTCAATGTTTAGTTGGCTGGATTTGGTGACCTTTGAGAGGAAATGCCGAGAAGATGGAGGTGAGAAGTGCAGAAACTGACTGGCGGCTGCTGGTTTAAGTCCAGATATCAAATGTGCGTCGCGATGCCAAATTGCATCTTGCGTCGCGACGCTCGATTTTTTTAGGGTTAGGGTTTGTGTTTTGAGGCTTCGGTGTCGCGACACACAGGGATTTGTGTCGCCACGCTGGATTTTTTATTTTTTATTTTTTGGCAAAACCAAGTCTTTCGACGAATAAATCCATGGGACGCGTCTCAAGAGCTGACTCCATACTCGGCCGTCTTTACTGGATTGACTTTATGTCTTCGTGATTTTGTCAAATTTTTATTTTATGATAATCCCACTTGCACTGGCTTGCTTTGTCCTGAAAAATTCCGTTTTTAATTTTTCCTGCAAAAATAACACAAAATTAAAAATAATTTTACAACATGTATAAACAAAATATAAAAATAGAAATTACAACAAAGTGCATGGGTTACCTCCCTACTAGCGCTAAATTTTTCGTCTTCAGCCAGACGTGACTGAAATCCATTTGTCAATGAGGTTTCAACGTCGTTTTGGATGTCCGATTAAAGACAATCACATGAGCGTTACTTTTGAAGGGTCTCTTCCAACGGTAAAGTGACAAAAAATATTTTGTCTCATTCAGTGCTTGTGCCACCTTTTTAACCTTTATTGCTCCATTGGTTCCTGAAAAGAAAGAAAGCAAATTAGGAGGTCTCGTATGGTGCTTGACCTTGAATGGAAATTCCATTCTATCAAGTTTCTGGGTGATATCTCTAAATTGTACTCCCCAAAATAGTGATGTTTCGCCTGAATGCTATTCAATTTGGTTTGACAATTGCTCCTCCATTTGCTCTGTTTCTTGCTCCACATTTTCTTCACATATGTATTTTAGGATTTCCTGCGTTCACTTCTTCATCTGTCATCTGTGAAAAACATGCTCCATAAGTGTTAACCTGAGGATGTAAAGATATGTCTGATTTTAGGTCATTATCCTCTTATATGACTGAAATGAATGGTTCAGGTAGATCTTCTTCAAACATCAATGCAATGGACACTCCAAGATCTTCATTTTGAGGATACAGAGTTCCATCCTCAATTGTTGTTGGTGCAATTAGTACAAACAACTCAGCTTCTTCATCAGAGTCAAAATCTGAATAATAAAAGTCAAATCGAGACTTCGCTGGTTTGGGTTCCTGAACTGATACCTCAGATTCCTGATACTGCTCAACCTCTTCCTATGCTAAAGTGTCATCGTGAAATGTTGGTACTCGAAGGCTCCGTCAGTTTAGTCTGAAAATGTTTCTTGAGGTATGTAGCTCTGATTTTCTGTTAATTGTCTCATTTGATCTGTCAGTCTCTGAAAAGATGCTGATTGTCTCTGAAAACTTTCGAGTTGATTCTGGTATGTTTCAAGCATCGTATCCAACTATTCGTCTCGTTTCTTGAACCAATCTTTGAGCATGTCAATCATCTGATCTTCCTCTGATGGTTCTGGTTCTTGGTGAAGATCGTAGATGGATGGTGGATAAGATGGAAAATGTGGTTTTGTGAAATGTGATGGTTCTTCATACAATGAAGGATTTTGATAGCTCTGCCACCCTGGATTGTAGTTGTACTCGCAATGATCTCTCGGGTAGTTACCATTACATATGTCACATCTCCCCCATTGCGTTTTGTTGAGCAAATGTGGTATTGCTTGTTCCTGACATCCAGTGATAGTTGTTGGGCTGGACAACATGCCTCAGAAAACCAGACTGTTGCTCCCGGATTTGGGGTGTATCTTCCAGTAAAGCTCGTGATCTCTCAATCTCCCAATAATATTCCATTTTTCAACCACCTGATAATAAAAGAAAGAAATAAAAATCACAGATTAAAAAAAAAAGAAAATTAGATACAAGTAAATTAGATAGCTTCAAAATTAATAACTTAAGAAAAATAAGTCCCCGGCAACGGCGCCAAAAACTTGACTAGCGTAAACACACACGTATAACGTAAGTGCACGTATCGTTCAAATAGTATAAAAATATCGATCCCACGAGGACTTAATTCCTACTGTTGTTATTAATTATTGATACTATTTATTTACAGGTATCTAATTATAGGGAGAAGGGAATTGATTGCTTTTGGTTGGTTGAATGTGGATTTGCTAATTAAAATAAAAACATACTCGAAAGAAAATACTAAGGAAAATAAAAGAAAAGACTCAAAGATATAGGGTCGTGACTCCACATAATATTATTCTAAAGATAAATTGATTCTCTTACATATGTGTAATAAATCAGTTTGCTAACCTGTAACACGAAAATATGCAAAATCCTGTGTCGATGGTCAGATGGAAATACCCAGTATAACCCAATTGAACCATATGTCTATGTCAACCAAATTACCTGGATTCATTAAGATCAAGTTCCAATTGTGGTTACCCCCGCCCGACATGTATATGTCTATCTTGGAAGGAAATCTATTAAAGGGTTATCTATCCTCAAGGAAGATCGTGGGCTATTGAATCTAAGGCTGAAACCTAAAATCCTTATGTCTAGTTCATTTTAAGTTTACCACAACAATCTTATTGGTGATCAGACAACAAGAAGCATTAAGCTTAATACTCAATAAACAATTACCCATAAAAAGAAAATCAATTATTAAATGTGAATATTGTGTTTCATCACTTCCCTAGAATAAAATAAAATGCTGAGGTTAGAGGATCCACATTTAATATTTCTTATCTAGGAATCTCACTTATTATAATATATAAATTATTTTATGTTCTACTTTCTCAGGAATTAATAATGTTAAAAATTTAAAACCAGCCATATAGGCGGTAATCCATTTAGTCCAATTACACCAGCCATATAGGCGGTAATTATCTGTAACATAGAGACCAGCCATATAGGCAGTAAAGTAATTTATATTTTGACCGACCATATAGGCGGTAATAAAGTCTGCCATTAATTAATCCGGTTAAATTATAATTTAAATATTATAATTAAGTGAGATTTACCTAGATAATTATATTAAAGGTTTCACCTTTTACCCCAGCGGAAATTTAACTACAAAACATAAAATAAATAAATAAAATACTGTAATAAAAACTAAAAATAAAAATTCATAATTTTAAATATTACAAAAATTTACAAAACTAGATGCTTCCTTTGAAATCAGGGAAAAAATCCCAAGGAAAGCACACCAAATGAAATGAAACTGAACTGAATTTATAGGCAAAAGTTAGGGCTGGCGTCGCGACGCCAAACCTCCCAGCGTCTCGACACTGGCACGCGGATTTGGTCTACGCGGCTTGACCACGCGCGTTTCATCGGTGCAATCTGGTGATGACACGTGTCACGCGGTGAAACGGTGCAATGGGAAGCTGACACATGGCATGCGGTAAGAATCGGTCCAATTAAAGCTTGACACGTGGCAAAATGTGATTCGCCGATGATTCGGTCCAATTAAAAGGTGACATGGCACGCGGATTGTCGGCACCATAGGTTTGTAACACGTGTCCCGGCGCACGTTAGTAGATCCTCTGTGATGATGACACGTGGCACGGCGCAGGTTAGCAAGTCAATTTTCTCAGATTTTGACACGTGGACCAGGCGAACGTTAACAGGCTTGCGGTGCATGTTAGGCATCGCGACGCGGGCAGCTTTAGCGTCGCGACGCTGAAATTGATGAAAATGCCTTTTTTGTCTATTTTGGCCCCAAAGTGTTTCCAATGCTTCCCAAACTTTATTTATCTGCAAAATAACAATAAAACACATCAAAACGTTCACAAAACTCAAGAAACTATACAAAATATTAGGTTAAATGAGTGGGAAATAGTGATATATATACCACTCATCAGATATGGGGACATACCAATAGGTGTCTTGTAAGCTATCCGGTAGGCCCATAATAGGTCATCCAATTTTTCAGACTAGTCCTTCCTTGCTGATCCAACGGTTCTCTCCAAGATTATTTTGATCTCCCTGTTTGAAACTTCAACTTGTCCTTTTGAATGTGGATGGTTGGCAGTGGCAACTTTAAGAGTAACTCCGTATTTGGATAGGAGTGCATCGAAGTATTTGTTGCAGAAATGTGTGTCTCCATCACGGATAATTACCCGAGGTGTTCCGAAGCGAGTGAAAATATTATTTTTAAGGAATTTAATCACCACTTTTGAATCATTTGATGGTAGTGCAATTGCTTCAACCCATTTGGAGACGTAATCTACTTCAACTAGTTTGCAAGGGTTTCAGAATGATGGAACAAAGGGTCCCGTAAAATAAATCCCCCATACATCAAATATCTCCACTTCTAGAATGTTTTGCAGAGGTCCTTCATTTCTCCTTGTGTCACATTGAAGAGAAAATTGATAAGCATTTTTAAACATAGTGGGCCAGAATAAACCTGATTGATGGACTTTGGCTGCAGTTTTGTTCCTGCTACAGTGTCCGCCGTATGGTGATGAATGAAAATGTTTCAGAACACATTGACCTCCTCTTGTGGAACAAAACATCTAGGTAATTGATCAGCACAGCGTTTGAATAGGTACGGCTCATCCCAGACATAGTGCTTGACTACATTGAAGAACTTCTTTCGTTGTTGATGAGTCCATTCCAACAGCCATTTTGCCGATACTATGTAGTTTATATAGTCAGCATACCAAATGACATCATGTTGTTTCATGGCAAACAACTGTTTATCTGGAAAAGTTTCTTTGATTATCAGTTCATTACCAGCTGTTTCTCCATTCTCGAGCCTCGATAAGTGATCTGCCACTTGGTTTTCTATCATTTTCCTGCCTCAGATCTCCAAGTCAAATTCTTACAGTAGAAGCACCCAACAAATATTTGATTGCTGAATGATCTGTGTATACCACCACTTTGGTACCCAGCAGATAAGAGCAGAATTTATCAAAAGCAAACATAACTGCAATAAACTCATTTTCAGTTGTTGTGTAGTTGAGTTGATCTTCATTCAAAGTTCTGCTGGAGTAGTAAATGGTATGGAAAATTTTTGCTTTGCGTTGTCCCAAAACAGCACCTACAGTAAAATCACTAGCATCGCACAAATGGAAGAGTCTAGTTTGGTGCTACTATGATGGGAGCAGATATCAGCTTCTATTTCAATATCTAAAAAGCTTCGTGGAATTTTTTGGTGAAGTTGAAAGGCACATCTTTCTCCAGAAGATTGCATAGAGGTTTAGCAATCTTTGAGAAGTCTTTGAAAAATCTCATGTAAAAGCCTGCATGTCCGAAAAAACTACGAATCCCTTTGACAATTGTTAGTGGAGGTAGTTTTTCAATTGTCTCGATCTTTGCTTTGTCTACCTTGATTCCCTTTGTGATATTCGATGTCCTAGGATGATACCTTCATGTACCATGAAATGGCATTTCTCCCAGTTGAGTACTAGGTTAGTATCTTCGCACCTTTGTAACACATTTTCCAGATTTTGTAAGCAGTGGTCAAAAGAGTCTCCAAACACAGAGAAATCATCCATGAATACCTCCATACTTATTTCCAGCATGTCTGAGAAGATGTCCATCATGCAACGTTGAAATGTGGTAGGAGCATTACATAGTCCTGCAAAAAGAAAAAAGTACCATACAGACATGTAAAAGTGGTTTTCTAATTATCTTCTAGGGCGATGGCAATCTGATTGTAGCCCGAGTATCCGTCCAGAAAACAATAGAACTTATGTCCAGCCAATATGTCTAGCATCTGATCAATGAATGACAGCGGAAAATGATCTTTCCTTGTTGCTTTGTTCAGCTTCATGTAGTCCATGCATACCATCCATCCAGTCACTGTTCTTGTTGGAAGCAGCTCATTCTTTTCATTTGTGACTACAATAATTCCTCATTTCTTTGGCACATATTGCATAGAACTCACCCAAGTGCTGTCAGAGATGGGGTAGATGATGTCGGCATCCAACCATTCGATAATTTCTTTCTTCACGACCTCCTTCATAATTGGATTTAGTCCCCATTGATGCTCCACTGTTGGTTTGTACTCATCGTTCATTAGAATTTTATGCATGCAAAATGATAGACTAATCACAGGTAATTCGGAAGAGTTTCCTAAGAATGCATACCTGAGATGGCTTGGAAGTAGCTTTAGCTCCAACTACGGTGGTTCTTCAATCGAGGGCTTGATTCGCTCTTTCTTCGGTAGTTCAAGACTTTCCACCTGTGGTGTCGATTTGAAGTGAAATGGTATGTAAAGATAGTTGATACATTCCAGAATTTCAGCATCTAGCTCGTTGTCAGTCATGTTGGTGATGCAAGCTTAAAGTTTATCCGTGGGAGGTGGCATTGCATCAGTATCCTAGATGATACTATCTGAAACATCAATTCTGAAACATTCCTCTTCCTTTTCATCACTCGGGAATTTCATGGCTTTGAAAACATTGAAGGTAACTTTTTGGTCCTGCACTTTCCTGGTTAGTTCTTCTTTTTGTACATCAATAACAGTTCGACCTGTAGCCAAAAATGGACTCCCGAAGATGATAGGTGTTGGGAAGCAGCCGCGAGTGTGCAGTGGAAAAATAAATTATTAAAATTATGAAGCCGTTTTCCCTTTGCCCAAGACCCATTTGTTTTGATTATTCTACAAGCCTAGGCATGTTACTATATATTCTAAGCATAAAACTCATAAAACATGCAAAGAACATAAACCTAAACATGCTAATTATCATAAGAACTCCAATCTACAAGCTTTTCTCGAAGTCAGCAAGCTATTCCACGTTCCAAAGAGCCACCCAAGTGTGTGGCCTCCAAAGATGCACACACCAAAGCCAAAACTCAACGGCAAGACTATGTCTTGAGTGCACGGGTATTTTGCCCTTGGTGCTAGCCTAGGAAAATACCTCAAACTTTTAACTCGAGGTTCCTCTAGTCAATTAGACTTAAGGATCCTCAAAATCAGTTGCTTACTCTTAAAACTTTAGAGTTTCTCACATATATAAACCCAAGATTTGAATGGTTTGGTGCAAAAAATTGTGAAGAATTCTTTGGGTCTATATAGTGCTCTAAAGACAACAAAATTAATTAAGAATCCGATGTGGGATAAAAGCCAATTTAATCTTACCCATTGGATCTTAATTTAGTGGTTTAATGAGATTATAAAACCCTAATAAGAGTTTGGGCCGAATTGGAATTCAAAACAAATAACAAAATTAAATAATTTTTTTTACTATTCACGTGGTACTATTCACGCGTTACTACTCACGTGAATAGTAAATTTTACATTTCCTATAGCAATCATATATGCTGTTAAATATGTATTGTGCACTGTTAACCATTGATTTCGACTTTGTTGTGTGTGACCTTTTGGGTTCCCCTCAAGTTGGACATGAAATCAATCATGATAATTTAATCGAACATAAATTATCCTTCGATCAGATGGTCGTTCGATTTCAATGACCAAGGTTGACACCTAGCAACACGCCAAAGCCCCCAAATGAGAAGGAAAGATATATATACCCATTATGTATGCGATTTACATATGATACGGTCCTTCGCCTCACTGTATCCCCACCTATTGACCTAGGGTACGGAAAATGTCTACCCATATGGTCAAATGTATGATGTCGATAGTGTCATGAATCGTGCTAACCCAAGAATCTCACATGATTCTTCCGCTATGGCCACAGTCTCAAGCACTGATCACACATATCAACCCGCAAACTGGAATACTACTCTTATAAGAAAATATTATCCGAGAGAGTGGCGATTCTCTGTTGTATCTTTACAAACTTCATGTGTTTCAACAAATGACCCAATCATACCCTTATGATCGGATCTTTTTAACCGGGATAGGAGATGTCAAAGTTATTTGATCCACACATAAGATTGTAAAGACATCA
Organism: Zanthoxylum bungeanum; assembly: GCA_019454045.1. NCBI lineage: Eukaryota > Viridiplantae > Streptophyta > Magnoliopsida > Sapindales > Rutaceae > Zanthoxylum > Zanthoxylum bungeanum. The sequence goes on along the minus strand of SKCR01016408.1, from coordinate 93,040 downwards.
AGTCTAAGGACTAGTCATATAATCGATACATGAAAGTTCTCACAGACACATAGGATAAACACTCCATATGAAAACTTTCGGCGGTCAGTTCGATGGACACGAGCAACTCATGTATCCATGTGATACACCAAGCGGACGGATCTCCGCTAGTAGCCTATGAGATCGGTTACCCCACTTAAGGACGGATCATATCATCATGCTAGTCTCTTCACTTTGTGAACGCCCAGATTATTCACAAAACTATGACTAGGAACATTTAAGAGTTATGATTCTCATAAGGCGTGGAAGCTATCGTCTTATTACTCCAAGGGTTTTATTACATTGTTAATAATTCATATAAGTTATATAAGACACGTATAATAAAGATTGTCATTTTCTTAATTAATGAAAATATTACAAATACATGTACATATAGCCCATCCACAAGTTGGCTATAGGGCATATCCCTAACAATCTCCCACTTGCACTATAGCCAACTAGTATGAATCTGGACACCATACTCCCGGGTGTGCCCATCATGTTTTTTGTTGAGTCAGCCATTTAGTCAGAGAATCTGCAAGATTATCTTCTGTGGGTATTTTCTCTATAATAACTTCTTTTCTCTCAACAATCTCCCTGATGAGATGAAATCGCCTGAGTACATGCTTGGATTTCTGGTGGGACCTTGGTTCATTTGATTGAGCAATGGCGCCCGTGTTGTCACAGTACATCGTAATGCTATTCTTTATGCAGGAAGCACTTCCAGTTCCGTGATGAACTTCTTTATCCAGACTGCTTCTTTAGCTACCTCAGATACTGCAATATACTCGGCTTCAGTGGTTGAGTCCGCTGTAGTTGACTGCTTTGAGCTTTTCCAACTGACAGCACCGCCATTCAAAGTAAACAAATATCCTATTTGTGATCTGCTGTTATCCATGTAGGTTTGAAAGCTCACATCACACTAACCAATGACTTTCATCTTAGAACAATCTCTGTATGTCAAAAACACATCCTTAGTTCTTCTCAGATACTTGAGGATTGTTTTGACAACTGCCCAGTGTTGCTCACCAGGATTTTCCTGATACATGATCGTTATGCTAAGAGCATAAAAGACATCAGTTCTTGTACATAGCATGGCGTACATGATAGATCCTATTGCTGAAGTATAAGGGATACTACTCATACGCTCTTTATCTGAAGGAGTATGTGGACATTGCTCCTTAGATAATTTGATTCCATGACAAGTAGGTAAATTACCTCTTTTGGAATCTTCCATTTTGAATCTTTTCAAAACTTTATCTATGTATGTAGATTGAGAAAGTCTTAACGACCTCTTAGATCTATTATGGTAGATCTTAATGCCGAGGATGTAGGCTGCTTCTCCCAAATCTTTCTGTTGGGTTTCAATCAAGTCCCAAGGATCACAAACATGCATAAAAACGAGTTGAATACACAAAGGAGTAAGGCGGAATTCATACTCACAATGATTGGTTTGAGATGCAAAGAACACGAGTCTTTTTCTTGCTTCATCATGCTCGGTTTTCCCTTTTTGAACTGCTGTTGGGCGCATTTTTGGGCTGTGAAAATCCTCCATATTCGGCCATTGAAGACCTCCATTAAAGCTCCAAGCTTTGATATTCCAAGCTCACAAAATCACTTCCCTATCACCTTTGTATTCCTCCATGAGTGTGCTAGCACTTAGATCTTGCTACAAGATCAAAAGCTTCTCCATTTTGTGTGTGAAAACCAGAAAAATGGAGATGAAAATCGGTCACCATGACCATGAGAAGAGAGAAGGTTTTTGGCTCCATTTTGCCTAAAACCGTATGTCTTCACAGAGAGAGAGAGAAAAAAGCTTTTTCCTTTTGCTTTATATATTTATTTCATTTACCAAGTAAATAAATAAATAAACATATGTATTACTTTAATACAAAAGTCTATTAATGCTTTTCATCATTTCTACTTTTTACTTTAAGTCACATCACATCACTTTAATAAAGTGACATGTTGTCAAGTCACATCACTCAAAGTGACAATTGATTTGACGCATGATGTGATTAGTGATTTGACGCTTGATGTGACTTGCGTGCCGCGCTCGAATTCGAAATGCGAATGCGCTCGCAATCAATCTCGGGCTCGGGTTCACTAATTCCAAATTAACGAATTTTCCGTCGCGTCGTAATTAAATGATTACGCCTAGCGAATTCACTATTCACGTCACTAACGAATTAATTCTAAATTAATTCGTTCGCCCGAATTAAAATCTAATTTTAATTCCGCGTCGAAATCCAATTTCTTATAATATATCGAATATATTATTTTATCGATTAATTCCAAATTAATCGTTCTCTCTCTTTAATTAATATTTTATCCCAGATAAAATATCTCCGCAATTAATCCCAGATTAATTTTCTCTCTCTTCTACTTCTAATTAATCCTAGATTAATTAAGTGCGAGTTATACATCATCGGTGAATCTTCAGGAAGCGACCCATGATATCTCCGGATATGTTGGCAGTAAATACGGTCGTCGGACTACCCGGACACGTAAGTACCTCGTACTACGTTTATACCGATTTACAAGACAAGGTTAGCTTCTAGCAAAGCGCCATGCCTACCCAATTCTCCAGAAATATTCTTACAGGAATATATAGATCTGTATCAAGCGTAGTATACTGTAGTATTGTGTATATCGGCCCAGTATCGGATAGTCACGTGCTAGGGCTGGGGCTGGATAAGTGTCTGCCCCGTCCGAAACACATGTCGGATGTCTGGTAACTAGTCTCTATAATCGGATATGCATGACCTAGCCATAACATCTCGATGGTTGCGCAACACTTAAGAGCACTAATACCGTATCCTGCGTGACATCATCTCCACTATAACTGAAGTGATACTTCCGTCTTGACATCACACCCAATACACTACGACTCTCTGATAAACCAAGAAGTGGTGTACGCAGAACCGGTTAAAGCCATGTACCTCCAAGACCAAAGTCTATCGATTATCGTAAGTATTAGCGATGCAAGTCTCAGGTTAAGACCATACACACCTACCCTGATTTCGGCCTCACATAGACACATAGTCATAATACCAATGGGATTCCGAGGGGTCTATCCAGAGCGAAGCTGTTTCCCGTACCATCGGTGAAACACGACCTCCTATCGCACTTGCATAAGTATCCAATACTTATATATATGAGAACTATGCCGTTGTGCCCTCACAACGCGCACAAGTGCAATACTAGCCTATTCTGCATTATCGATGTCCTGTCTCGATAATACTCCGGCTAGGGATATTTAATGATTAATCCTTCGGGGATTGATACTGTCTCATATCATTCTCAATCCAGGAACTAATCATATGGACCTCTCTTCATTTATACATTTATGGTGATCTAATCACAAATGATGAGAGTGCAATTTCCTTGTCACATAGTTAATTTGTACAACAACACCGTGATCTGTACAAATAGTGACGATATGGGTCATTTTGTCCAACACTTTCGTGGAGAAATTATGAGATAACCATTGCTTGGTAACTTACATCATAGGAATATCATTCCCGATGATTAATATGTCATCGACATATAATATAAGAAATACAACAGCATTCCCACTACTTTTCCTTTAAACACAAGGCTCGTCTACATTTTTGTTGAAGTCAAATTCTTTGATTGTCTCATCGAATCGTATATTCCAACTTCTGGAGGCATGCTTGAGTCCATAAATGGATCGTTTAAGCTTGCATACTTTATTATGATCATCCTTAGATGCAAACCCCTCAGGTTGTGTCATATAGACTTCCTCTATGAGGTTCCCATTAAGGAAAGCTATTTTGACATCCATCTGCCAAATCTCATAATCAAAGTGTGCAGCTAGTGCCAGTAAAATTCGAATGGACTTCATCATTGCAACAGATGAGAAGGTTTCCTCATAGTCAATTCCTTGGATTTGTCTATAACCTTTCGCCACTTACCTAGCCTTATAGGCTTGGATGTTGCCTTCTGCATCAGTTTTACGCTTGTAAATCCACTTACAGCCTATGGGTTTTATCCCTTCAGGTGCATCTACCAAGTCCCAGACTTCATTCTGATATATAGAGTCTATTTCAGATTTCATGGCCTCAAGCCACTTGACTGAATCAATGTCACGCATTGCTTTGTCATAACTGGTGGGATCGTCATTATCAATGACCTGATCATGTTCTTAATCAATATAGAAACCATATCTTTTAGGCTCATGTCTTTCCCTACCAGACCTTCTGAGTTCATAACCTTGTGGTTGTTCTCGTCGCTGCCCTTTTGAAGGGGCATGGGGTTTAGTTCTATGTTAGTTTGTTCTTCTCGTACCTCATCGAGGTCAAGTCTACTCCCACTATATTTCTTGAAAAGGAATTCATTCTCTAGAAATTTAGCATTTCGTGAGACAAATGTTCTTTGTTCATTTGGGATGTAGAACACGTATGCTCTTGAGTTCAAGGCATATCCTACAAACTTACATTTAACTGCCCTATCATCCAATTTGTTAGTTTGTGTGAGCTTGACATATGCGTCACATCCCCAAACTCTTAGATAACTAAGACTATGACGTTTCCCAGACCATAACTCATATGATGTTTGACTAACAGTATTGGAAGGAACTTGGTTTAGTAGTAGTGTTGCCGTTTCTAAAGCAATACCCCAAAATGAAAGAGGTAGATTCGTGCCTGGCATCATTGATCGGACCATATCTAATAATGTCTTATTTCTCCTTTCAAAGACCCCATTATGCTGTGGAGTTCCCAGAGGAGTCCACTGGGAAACAATGCATTTTCTCTCAGTAATCTTGAAATTTGTTGCTTAAGTATTCACCACCTCGGCCAGACCTTAGTGACTTAATACTTTTATTAAGCTGGTTTTCTAGTTCAGCCTTGAAGTCTTTGAATCTCTCAAAGGCTTCAGATTTGTACCGCATAAGGTACACATACCCATATCGCGAATAATCATCGATAAAGGTAATGAAGTAGGAGAATCCACCTCTAGCAGTGACTGACATTGGTCCGCATACATCAGAGTGTATGAGTTCTAATGTCTCCGTTGCACGCTGTCTTTTGCCTTTGAAGGGTAATTTGGTCATTTTACCAAGTAAACAAGACTCACAAGTTCCATAAGGTTTATATTTGAAGGGTCTGAAATACCCATCCTAATGTAGCTTAGTTAATCTTGTTTCATTGATATGACCTAAGCAATTGTGCAATAGAAGTGATTCATTGAGATTATTCGAGTTAACGTTGTATATATTAGAGGTTGAACATTCTTTGTTAGTTTGTAAGACATAGATACCATTATTCAAAATACCATCTCCATATTTTATTTCATTGAAATAAATAGAACATTCATTACAACTTATTAGGCATGAAAAGCCTTTATTATATAAAGAAGAAATTGAAATGATGTTCTTTACTAAAGAATTTACATAAACACAATCTTCTATGTCTAAAACTAAACCATTCGGCAAAACTAATGAATAATTCCCCACACACAATGCAGCCAGTTTTGCTCCATTACTCATGCTTAAGTCAACCTCCCCATGACGGAGTCTCTACTACTGTTTATCAGGTCCTGCACATTGTTACACAAGTGAGTCCCACAACCGGTTTCAAGCACCCAAGTAGAAGGTTCAGAGTTTTGAGAATATAGTTCAATCATATACAACATACCTGAAGCATTGGGCCTCTTGGCCTATTGGGCTTCCCTAGCTTCCTTGGCTTTCAAGGATCTGCAGTCTTTCTTCCAATGACTCTTCTCTCCACAAAAGAAACATTTCCCCTTACCATTTTTCTTCTCCACCTTACCATTGGGCTTTAGGTGATCTAGAGCCCTGACCTTGGCCTTATTTTTCTTTTGGCCTCGTGGCTTCAGGTCCGTACCCGTAAACATGACAGATGTTTTAAGCTCAGGTTTTAAGTCCTTCTATGCTTGCTTTATCAGATGGTGTAATTCTGCTAAAGTAGCTTCTTTATCAGACAGATGAAACTGCATAATAAAGTTAGAGAATTCTTTTGGTAAGGACTAAAGAATTAGATCCTGACATATATCATGATCCATGATGAACCCGATGTTGGCCAATTTTTCAATGTGGCCAATCATCTTAAGCACATGTCCACTAACAGATCATTCCTTATACCATGTTTGGAATAAGACACGGGACACTTGGAATCTCATGGTATGAACGGAAGTTGCATACAACTCCTTCAATTGAAAGATGATGGTTTGAGCATCCATATCTTCGTGAGCTTTCTAAAGTTCATCCGACATAGAGCCAAGCATTACACAAACTGCTTGCTCATCATCATCGACGTTTTCTCCCAAGCATCAAATATATTTTGGTCAGCATCTTCTACGGGTTCAGAGGGAAACGGTCTTTCAAGAACATAGAAAATCTTTTCTTATCGTAAGATAATTTTAAGGTTTCTAAACCAGTCATTGTAGTTGTCCCCTTTGAGCTTATGCTCAAAGGAAATGGAACAAAGTGATACTCTGTTTGCCATTTGAATGTTTGTGAAATATTTTAACCCCTCTGTTAAGAAAGAATGTTAAAATTAGGAATATATTTTTCATTAATGTTTCATAATAACATAGGCTTTTAATATTATGAATTTCCTCCCACTCAATTATTTTAAAATTTTAAGCAAATCGCATCAACCCCAATATAATGGATTTCTTGTGGGCAAGGATCCCATTAACATCATTTCATAACTCCGACTAGGGCCGGTCGTTATAAAATACGATAATTAGGTAGGTTCCCAACCAATTTATGATATAATCAAATTCCTTGATCATTGGGTTGGGCAATCAAACATGCCATAGCTTATGCTAGTCCTCGTGGACACCCAATCTTTGCCACTAAGTTATAAGACCACGCCTAAGGGTCGCTGCGTCTTATGACTCAGAAAAGTCAAACCATTGTCAATAGTACGATTTAGGGACAAATTGGTATTGGTCAGTCTGGTAAAGCCTAGTTCTGCCAATACGGTTTAAACCTTTTGGGTCTATACTTTACAATGGGAGGCAAATTTTAGACTTAAATTATTATTGAGGATTTTAGAAAGTTTAAGTGAATAACTGTCAAATGGATTCCTCCATTGAAAATTCCCCATAGGGAGGGTGGAGCAAACTCTCTTAAATACCCTTACCTCTTAGGCTCTTGTCGCCTTGGTGACAGGAATAAACAATAGATCCTCCAAATTAGTCCAACACTTTAAATATGCTTTAAGGTAAGCTTTGAGTAATGATTATCTAGATGTCTTCACAACTTTTCCTTTTGGCTATAAAAAGGTATTGAGTGAAAGAAGACACCAAATCATTATCTAACTCTAGTAATACCTTTGGTTAAATTAACTTTAGTTTGAAAAGTTTTATTAACGCCTTGGTCCCACCCCACTTGTATCTTTTATAATGTCTTTTTTATTAAACAAGTGATTTATATTTATTAGCCTTAAAGGTAATAAATCTCTAAGTTCATCACAGAATAATTACTTAGCTAAGGGATAAGCAATACACTCTCTATTTCTTAGAAAGTCTCTAGATGCTTGCACCGTAAAATAATCATGCCAATTCTAATCATACATAAAATCATCAAGCATATGAGTTTTAATATGTTGGAATTATTTTAGGCATTAAATAACTTTGATTAATATTTAATTATGATATTGCATTTTATTTTATTCAAATAAATTTACTATTCACATTTTTCTGCAGACGCGTGAACTTTAAATGCAATTTCACAATTCAAATCTTAAATAAATCATGCAAAACTTATGCCTAAAATTAAGTTCAGGTGTTAGATTTCTAACGAGATTTTAAACACCCAATTGCGAGTTCAAATGAGTGAGAACTAATCAAAACAAAAACGGCGCGCTGATACCACTGTTGGGAAGCGGCCGCGAGTGCGCAGTGAAAAAATAAATTATTAAAATTATGATGCCGCTTTCCTTTTGCCCAAGACCCATTTGTTTTCATTATTCTACAACCCTAGGCATGTTACTATATATTCTAAGCATAAAACTAATAAAACATGCAAAAAAACATAAACTTAAACATGCTAACTATCATAAGAACTCTAATTAAAATAAAGAAAGAAAAAGACTTACTTGAACCGTAGACTCCTCCAGTCCTCTCTCCAATCTACAAGTTTTTCTCGAACTCAGTAAGCTATTCCACGTTCCAAAGAGCCACCCAAGTGTGTGGCCTCCAAAGATGCACACACCAAAGCCAAAACTCAACAGCAAGACTACGCCTTGAGTGCACGGGTATTTTGCCATTGGTGCTAGCCTAGGCAAATACCTCAAAACTTTTAACTCGAGGTTCCTATACTCAATTACACTTAAGGATCCTCAAAATTAGTGGCTTACTCTTAAAACTTTAGAGTTGCTCACTTATATAAACCCAAGATTTGAAAGGTTTGGTGCAAAAATTTGTGAATAATTCTTTGGGTTTATATAGTGCTCCAAAGATAACAAAATTAATTAAGAATCAAATGTGGGATAAAAGCCAATTTAATCTTAACCATTGGATCTTAATTTAGTGTTTAATGAGATTATCAAACCCTAATAAGAGTTTGGGCCGAATTGGAATTCAAAACAAATAACAAAATTAAATAAAAAAATTTTACTCTTCACACGTACTATTCACGCATTATTATTCATGTGAATAGTAAAAAAATTTTTTTTATCTATTTATTCCAATTCCCAAGTGCCCCTATCGTTATTCAGCAATCCCTAACCCACTATGGAACCTCATAAATGATCTGTTCAATAATTAAACACATTGAACCATTTATGAATAATTCCTACAGCAATCATATATGCTGTTAAATATGTACCGTGCACTGTTAACCATTGATTGGACTTTGTTGCGTGTGACCTTTTGGGTTCCCCTCAAGTTGGACATGAAATGAATCGTGATAATTTAATCGAACATAAATTATCCTCTGATCAGATGGTCGTTCGATTTCAATGACCATGGTTGACATCTAGCAACATACCAAGGCCCCCAAATGAGAATGAAAGATATATATACCCATTCTGTATGCGATTTACATATGATACGGTCTCTCTCCTCACTGTATCCCCACTTATTGACCTAGGGTACGGAAAGTGTCTACCCATATGGTCAAATGTATGATGTTGATAGTGTCATGAATCGTGCTAACCTAAGAATCTCATATGATTCTTCCGCTGTGGCCACAGTCTCAAGCACTGATCACACATATCAACCCGCGAACTGGAGTACTACTATTATAAGAAAATATTATCCGATAGAGTGGCGATTCTCTGTTGTATCTTTACAAACTTCATGTGTTTCAACAAATAACCCAATCATTCCCTTATGACCGGATCTTTTTAACCGGGGAAAGAGAATGTCAAAGTTATTTGATCCACACATAAAATTGTAAATACCTCAAGTCTAAGGACTAGTCATATAATCGATACATGAAAGTTCTCACAGACACATGGGATAAACACTCCATATGAAAACTTCGGCGGTCAGTTCGATGGACACGAGCAACTCATGCATCCATGTGATACACCAAGCGGACGGATTTTCGCTAGTAGCCTATGAGACCGGCTCCCACTTAAGGGCGGATCATATCATCATGCTAGTCTCTCCACTTTGTGAACGCCCAGATTATTCACAAAACTATGACTATGAACATTTAAGAGTAATGATTCTCATAAGGGGTGGAAGCCATTGTCTTATTACTCCAAGGGCTTTATTACAGTGTTGATGATTCATATAAGTTATGTAAGACATGTATAATAAAGATTTCCATTTTATTAATTAATGAAAATATTACAAATACATGTACATATAGCCCATCCACAAGTTGGGTATATGGCATATCCCTAACAATAGGTACATCTTTATCTTCCTCCATGTCAAGGATAATGAAATCTACTGGGAGAATGAGTTTGTCAACTTTGACCAGCACATCTTCAACTACACCTCTCGGAAATACGAGTGTTCTATCTGCAAGTTGTAGAGAGACTGAGGTGGGCATTGCTTCTCCAATTTGTAGTTTCCTGTAAATCGAAAAAGGCATCAAATTAACACTAGCACCTAAATCACACAAAGTTTTACCGATATAATGTTCTCCAATGGTGCTTAGGAAAGTAAACTGCCAGGATCTTTCAATTTTAGAGGAAGTTTCCACTGAATGATGGCGTTGCATTCTTCTGTCAATGCTACTGTCTCGTAATCTCCCAATCTCCACTTTCGTGAAAAAATGTCTTTCATGAATTTGATTTAGCTGGGCATTTCTTCCAAAGCTTCTGCAAATGGAATGTTGATATGCAGTTTTTTGATGACCTCCAAGAATCGAGCAAACTGCTTATCCAGATTACTTTTCTGGAGTCGCTGTGGAAAAGGTGGAGGTGGAATGAGTCTTTCTTAATTTTTTTCCTTTGCTTCTTTTTCCTCCATCTGTGGAACTACTTCTTATTGAACTTCCTCAATGGATACCTTGATTCCAACATCTTTGTTGATTTCAGTACCGCTTTTCAAACTAATGGCTTGACATTGCCCATTCCCTCGGTTCCTTGGATTTGGTTCTATGTTGCTAGGAAGATTACATGGCGGTCTATAACTTTGAGCATTGGCCAGTTGTCTAATTTGATTTTCCAGTGTCTTTATAGAAGTTGATTGGCTTTGAAACATAGCATCATATTTTTTTAACTGAGCTAGCACTTCCGCTATTCCTGGTTCTTTTTCATGCTCCTGGCCTTTGTTTTGCTATTAGAATTCGGGTGGTGGATTGTTCATTTTCCTTGAATTGTTGCTCCATGCGAAATTGAGGTGATTCCTCAAACCTGGGTTGTAGGTGTTGGAATATGGATTGTTCCTCTGTCTGTTGAAATTATTGACAAAATTCATCGTCTCTTCGTGTTTGTTTGTCTCTAGTGCTCCTCCATATGGTAAACTTGTGGATCTAGTATTACCTTGCATGCTAAGAGTTTCCAAAAATTTTCATATCTGATCCAGCTTGGCATTCACTGCTGTGTTGGCTACAACTTCAAAAATTCATGTGATTCGTTGGATCATGCTCCTTTCTATTGGCCACAATGAAATATTGTTGGCCATTTCCTCAATTAAGTCTCAGGCCTGATCTTCTCCTTTTGCCATTAAAGCTTCTCCAGCCGCATCATCAACTGTGGTTCTCATTATTCCAGAAAGTCCATTATAGAAGGTTTGGACTTGTATCGACTTTGCAATCTCATGGTGAGGACATTTCCGGAGCAAATCCTTGTACCTTTCCCAAGCTTCGCAGAGGGACTCTGAGTCATGTTGTACAAAGGATGTGATGTCATTCCTTAGCTTTGCAGTTCTGGCTGGTGGAAAATACTTTGCAAGGAATTTGGTGGCTAGAGTGTTCCAAGTTGTGATAGAACCTGTTGGTAGTGAATGTAGCCAAGCCTTAGCTCTGTCTTTCAAGGATTATGGAAACACACAGTCTCATTGCTTCTTCAGCTGCTCGGTTGTAATTGAAAGTGTCGCAAACTTCCAGGAAGTTACTGATGTGGGCATTAGAATCTTCGGTTGCATTCCCCCCAAACTGAACTGACCGCTATATCATATGGATCCATGTTTTGATGTCACACGCATTTACTGGTAAGAGACGAAGTACAATACAGGAAATGAAGCCGTCAACCACCGGAATAGTTTTGTCTCGAATGGGAATTGGTGGTGCAACCTCCAAAGGTTCCGGTTCCATGTTGATTAGTGTTTATTGGCATTCTCGTCTTTCCCTTCTCAACTATTTGATGGTTCTTTCAATTTCTGAGTCAAGCGGACAAATTTCAAAGCTTCTGGTTCGTCTCATGTAGTGTCTGGGAACCTGAAACAAAAGAAAACAGAAATAATAAATAAAAAGAAATTAGACACAAGAAATATATTTAACCCCAAAACTAATAGTAAAAGATAAATAAGACCCCGACAACGACGCCAAAAACTTGACCGGCGTAATCACACACGCATAACGCAAGCGCACATATTATTCAAGTAGTATAAATGTATCGATCATACCTAAGCTATTAATTTATGAAGTCAATGTTTACGAGTATTAATAAATTGGTTGTTTGATTGGATGGTGACTTTAAACTTAAACAAGTAAATTAAACAGCGCAAAAGCAAATTAAAGGAAAATTCAATATTAAGGAAACTATCTAGGGTTGTGAATCTTTTCAATATCTTTTAAAGATGAAGTGGTTATTTCACGTTTGTGTAATATATCGGTTTATTAACCTGGAACACGAAAATATGTAAAAGCCTCTTCTGATGGTCAGATACAAATACCCAGTGTAACCCAATTAATCATTTTCCTATGTCAACCAAGTTACCTGAATTCATTAGGATTAAGTTCCAATTATGGCTACCCCCCCCCCGACATGTATATTCCTATCCTGTAAAGAAATCTATTAAGGGTTATCTATCCTCAAGGAAGATCTGGGCTATTAAGTCTAAGGTTTAAACCTAAAATCTCTTTTCCAAGTTTATTTTAAGTTTACCATATCAATCTTATTAATGGCCAATTAACAAGAACCATTAAAACTAAGGCTCAATAAATAAACCTTTATATTACCCAAATTATAAAATAACCTCGTATAAACTAGTGATATTGGAATTCATCACAACCCCAGATAACAGGTTTAGTTTGTGGGTTTACTAGGTCAAACCAAGATCAATTAAGCAAATGAAATGTGTGAATACGCAAAGAAGATAGCGAAAAATACTTACAATGCTCAGTTGGATGAAGAAGAGAAGTTCAAAACTTTGCCTCCATGGTTGTTGTTCCAAGCTTTCTTTGATGTATGTTGAGCTTCCAAGCTTGATTCTTGAGTTCCAAACTCATGGGAAAGGTTTCCCTATCACCTTTGAATGATATCTTTATGTTCTAGCAATGGAGAAAATTGCTACAAAATCCCATTGATCTTCCTAGTGACTCTCGGCCAAAGGAAAAAAATTGAGAGAAAAATGGCAAAAGCCGTGAGTGAGAGAGAGGAGATGAGATGAAGTGTGTTGATTGTTTTTTTTTTATTTTTTCAAAAATCAAAAGTAAAAGATATACCAAAGTTGGTATATGTCCATCACATTTTCACATTGTGTGAATAACAAGCAACCTTCATTTCATTCATTAACTTCCATCACCAAAAAGGTGAATGAATGACTAGTGATGTGACATGTGGGCCCCACTTGATTCAAAATCTGAGTGGGCCCGCAACACATCCCGGGCTCGGGTTCACAAATTCTGAATTAACGAATTTTCCGTTGCGACGTAATTAAATCAAATTTAATTAAATAATTATGCCTAGCAAAATTACTATTCACATCGCTCGCGAATTATTTCTAAATTAATTTGTTTGCCCGAATTAAAATCCAATTTTAATTTCGTCAGGAAATCTAATTTCATATAATATATCGAATATATTATTTTATCGATTAATTCTGAATTAATCGTTCTCTCTCTTATATAGAATTTTATCTTAGATAAAATCTCTCCGAAATTAATCCTAGATTAATTTTCTCTCTTATAATTAATCCCAGATTAATTATGTGCGAGTCATACGTCATCGGTGAATCTTCGAGAAGCGACCAATGAGATCCCTGGATATGTTGGTAGTAAATCCGGTCATCGGAATATCCGAATACGTGCGTACCTAGTACCACGTTCTTACTGATTTACAAGACATGGTTGGCTTCTAGCAAAGCACCGTTCCTACCCAATTCTCCAGAATATTCTTTTAAGGAATATGTAATCTGTGTCAGGCGTAGTATACATAGTATTGCGTATTACGATCCAGTATCGGATGTCACATGCTAGGCCTGGGGCTGGAATTGTGTATGCCCCGTACAAAGCACATATCGGATCTCTGGTAACTAGTCTCTATAATCGGATAAACATGACCTAGTCATATTATCCCGATAGGTGCAGTATACAAGAGTACTAGTTCCTTATCCTACATGATCATCATCTCCATATGACTAAAGTGATACTTCCATCTTGACATCACACCCAATACACTATGATTCTCAATATACCTAGAAGAGGCGTACACAGAACCTGTTAAAGCCCCGGACGACCAAAACCAATGTATATTGATTGCCGCAAGTATTAGTGATGCAAGTCTCAGGTTAAGACCAAATACACCTACCCTGATTCGGACTCCCATAGACACATAGTTATACTACCAATGAGATTCTGATGGGTCTATCCAGAGCGAAGCTGTTTCCGTACCATCGGTAAACACAACCTCCTATTACAGATGCATGAGTATCCAATACCCAAATATATGAGAACTATGCCGTTATGCTCCCATAACACACACAAGTGCAATACTAGTCTATTCCGCATTATCGATGTCCAATCTCGATAATACTACGACTAGGGATATTTTAATGATTAAACCTTAGTGGATTAATATTTTCTCATATTTTATTAATCTGGAACTAATCATATGGACTTTTATCATTTATATATCCCGGTAATCCAATTACAAATGATAAAATAGCAATTTCCTTTGTCACATAGTTAATTTGTACAACAACACCATGTTATGTACAAATAGTGATGCTATAGGTCATAATTGTTCAACAATCTCCCACTTGGCCTATAGCCAATCACTCAAGTGTCGTACATATGAACAATGTATGGGTCGCTCAGACTTCTGCTGAGTAACTACTTTCGTCAGCGAATTTGCAATGTTATCATCTGATGCGATTTATTCGATCATCACATCGCCACGATGTATACCCGATGAATCAGATGAAATAATTGAAGTAAATATTTAGATCGCTGATGAGACCATTTATTTCTTTAGCCTATGATGTAGCCTAGCTCAGCCGCTAACAGAACTACACCTAATCTAAATAGGATTATTATAGATCCAAATCGCTTCTATTGCTGCCTCAGCTGCAGCAATATTCTGCTTTTGTTGTTTATTCGGCAACAATATCTTGCTTGGAAGATTTCCAGCTTACTATTCCGTTATTCAAACTATATGGTACCCTTATTACGACTTATAGTCATTTTTGTCGGTTTGGAAACTTGCAGCAATGAACCCGGTCACTTCAAGTTCTCATTCTCCATAGCGTAAGAAAGCATCATTAGTTTGTCTAAGATACTTAAGGATGTTCTTAACATCAATCTAGTGACCATCACATGGATTGGCCTGATTGTGACTCCATATGCTCAAAGCATATGAGACACCAGGTCGTGTACATATTTTTCAATGTACGAGTTCTCAGAGAGTGCCAACAACTTTTAGATCTATCCCAGTAGATCCTTATTCCTAGAATAAAGGTTGTCTCTCCCAAGTAGTCTACGAAGAATTTTTCATGAAGGCCAAGCTTTCACTGATTATATTATGGGAATGTCATTTCCATGAAATGATATATCATCATTATTTAGGACAATCACTGTCAATGCGCTCCCACTAACCTCCTTATATACACAAGAATCATTTTCGTTTTGAATTAAATCATATACCATTTTGATTACATCAAAATGATAGTTCCAAGAACGTAATGCTTGCTTCAATCCATGAATGGATTGAATTAACTTGCAAACCTTGTTTGCTTGTTTTGGTACAACAACACCATCAAGATGTTGTAAACATCCTCCAAAAGGTTTCCGTTTAAGGAAAGCGATTTTGACGTTCAGCTGTCATATTTCATAAATGAAACATGCAACATTAGCAAGCATTATCCAAATGGATTTAACCATGGCAACGAGTAAAAGGTTTCATTGTAATCGCCACAATGTAGATAACGATACCTTTTCGATACAAGCCTAGCTTTGTACGTTTGTTTGTTGCCATCTATGTATGTCTTCCTTGAAGACTCATATAGTACCAATAGGCACAATGCCTTCCGGTACATCAACCAGTGTCTAAACTTGGTTGATATACATGGATTCCATTTCGGACATAATGGCACTTTGCCATAATAGGGAGTCAATACCTTGTATTACTTCCTCATACGTAGCCGGTTCGTGTTCCTCAATAAAATTGACATCTTCATGAGGTGAGATCAGAAAACCCTACCTCCCAAGTTGTTTTCTGACTCTCTCTGACTTACGCGGTTCTTGTGTATTTGAATATTGTGGTACAGTTTCATCCTTGATGAACTATTTGTGTTCCATGATGACTCGGTACCTGGAACAGTATTACTCCGATTTTCATCGAGTTTTACTTTCCTCCCACTTACCACTGCATGTAGGTATTCCTCTTAGGAAAACCGCATGGCAAGCAACAATTAAAATGTTCTCTTGTGAGTTGAATAAGTACTATATTTTGGTTTCCCTAGGATAACCCACAATTAGGCACTTATCCGATTTGGGTTCTAGTTTGGTATCATCCAAATATATGCCTAGCATTCCCAAATCTTCGGGAATGAAAAAACCAGGTTTCTTTCCTGTTCATATCTAATATAAAGTCCGTCAAACAGATTTTCATGTAACCTTATTCAAAATAAGTGTTTCACTGTTAAATGCATATCTCTTGAAGGAAAATGGTAGCTCATAGCGACTCATCATTAACCTTACTATGTCCAACAAGGTTTGGTTTCTCTGTTCGGACACACTTTCAAATTAAGGTGTTCCGAGAGGAGTCTACTATGAAAGAATACTATACTCTTTCAAATAGTCGAGAAACTTATTGCTCAAGTATTTTCCACCATGGTCTAACCGTGACGGTTTAATACTTTAGCCGGTCTGTCTGTCTACTTCGTGTCGAAACTTTTTGAATTTATCAAAAGATTCTGATTTATGTTTCATAAGAAACACATAACCATAACGCGATGCCACATCCGTAAAGGTTACAAAGTATTCATATCCACCTCTAGACTAGCTAGATATAGGCCCACTTACGTCTCTATGAACGAAGGCTAACAGATCGGTGTCACTTACATTTTTACCAAGTAAAAGGTATTTTAAGCATTTTGCCCAATAAACTAGATTCGTAGACATCATTTGAATTAGAATCAAATTCGTCCTAGTACCCACTCTTCAAAAGTGTGGATATACGAGTCTTGTTTAATGTGTCCCAAACAACAATGCCACAAATAAGTCTCATCTGATTAATTCAGTTTGAGCTATTTTTTTGTCATGTTATATGTTTGAGATTCATTTATATTCAAAATATAAATACTGTTATTCACATCTAATGTGCTTATCTCAATATCATCTTTATAAAATAAAACACTTAGTGTTCTAGAATATAAAGGTATACCCGCAATGGGTTAAACTTAGAAATAGAGATAATGTTCCTAGTCAAACTAGGTACATTATAATACTTTCCTAATTTAAGTACATACCCAAAGGGTAGTTCCTAAACTTAGGATTCTACGGTTAAAACAGTGACTCTTGTCCCGTTTCTGACTCGCAGATCAATCTCAAGTGAAGTCAGTCTCCTGCTAATCAGCAGATTCTGCACATCAATACATATTTATGTACCATATCTAGTATCAAAATCCAATTTTGAAACTAGTAGTGAACATGTTTATGACAAACATGTTTGAAGCTGGAGCCTTACCCCGCCTTCACTTCCTTTATGTCTGCCTTGTACATACGGCAGTCACGCTTCCAGTGACTCCATTTGCCACAGTTTAGGTAGACATCTTGGGATATGTCATTTGTCTTCCCAGAAGACTGTGATTATTTTGCCTTTTCCCCTTTTAGAAGCTCTGGCTCTGCCTCCTTGAGCATAGCCATCAACTCTCTAAGAGTTTACTCTTGGTTCATATTGAACCTGCCCCAGCTTTCGGGTAGAGACTATAAAATCAAATCTTTGGTAGTCTCGGCCATGTAGGTAATGCCCAGCTAACCTAGCTGATTGATGTCAGCAATCATCTGTGACACCTAGTGCTCGACAGATGTACCCTTTGACATACGCGAGCGAAAGAGCTTCTTTTGTAATTTGTACTTCTAAGATCTAAGGATAGATCTATGAAGATCTTTAATTTCAACATCATGGTATTAGGATATAATCCTTAGTTTTGACGATAAAATTAAAGTGTCATTACGGTAAGCATAAAGGATTGAGCACTAAAGTTATCATCACCATGAGTGTTCCAAAACTCATTCTCCACTATTTGCTCAACTCCGGGCTTAGGCCCGAGATGTCACTCTATCAAATAGAATAACTTCTCAGTTCCCAAGACTATTGTGAGGTTCTATTCCAAATCTGAAAATTAAAGCCGTTTAAAGACATTTTCACCCAGGATTATGTTCTAAACTCTAATCTTTCAGTTATCTTGATTGCTATAGTCCAACTATGCAATCAACGATTTCGGGTACTATTGAATATAATGATTACTATAGTCTAACTATATAATCAACTATAATTTGATTGGTTAAATTCAAATATATTGATTACTATAATCCAATTATATAATCAACTATAAATTGAAGTAGTTTGAATACAATCTAACTGTTTAATTAAAAAACAATAATTAAATATTAGTCCAACTAATATATATTTAAATAATGACGAAAATTGAAATGAGCGCGTATTGGCAAGTATCTAAACGAAATTGCAAATTTAATACTTGCCTCCCACTATTTTTCGGCGAGCCTCTAACCCTTTGTTTAGTACTCGAGAAATCTAGTTTCCTAGTGGGCTAGGATCCCGTTAAATAACACACAACCTTGACTTTGGCCAACAAACTTTACGATATTTAACTAGGTAGATCTCTAAGATCAATTGGATCTCATCCAATTCCTAGATCCAGTAGGTGGACATCCAAGTCTGAAACATATATCTAATATATGCCAATATATCCAATATATTCCCTAACTTTTTTCCTCTGAATCAACTAAGCCTTGGCTTTGGCACAACAAGCTTAATGATTCAAGTTAAGCGGAACCCATTGACCTTGGAAAGCTTCGTAATCGATGTCGATGGACAAGAAGTGATCTTGAATTTGGCCAATAAATCACAACTTGGACAAGACATGCGATATGGAACAAAGCCTTCATGATTCAAACACATCCGCGATGGACAAATGTCTTGACTTTGGCCAACAAACCAGTGCCAATCTTGGATCTTGAGAATGAATCATTCAATGGAAGGAAAAACGCTTAATATTTGTTGAGGGTTTTCGCGTAATTGGCAACCAATTAATTATCTTTGATTAGGTCTCATCATACACCCTTAAGCATGCATTCTAAAAGAATAATAAGGCGCGGTAAATAAATTAATAATGATATGCGGATGGATATTTAAAACATTTTGTTCCTGGAACAAATCTTTCCTTTTCCTCTCTCCGCTAGCACAAATCTTACTTCTACCCAATTACATAACACTTCTAAAGAAACCTAATTTACATTGAGGGGAATAGGTGAGAAGAGAAATACAAAGAGTCAAGAGGTAATAGGCTGGACACGCAGGTCCAATTTAATAAATTCTAAATTTATTACAATAATTTCCAAAATTGCCATCACCCATCTAATATCCATCCGATATACATTATTCATACATCACATCCATGTATTCACACAAAGCATGTTATCAATCAATCTATTCCAATTAATTAATCTTTAATTAATGACCATCCAATGTTCAAACAACATTTTGATTTGCGCGAGTCCAACTCGTTTTAAGAATAAGTACTCAAAGTACGAATTCTTGAATTATATCAAACTACAATATTAAATCCAATTTAATTTGTATTCAATACTAATTCTTTACTTTAATTCCAAATTAAATGATTACACTTTATTAATGAGCCTTTGCGACTTAGATTCTAAATCTAATCTAAACGGGTCTCAAAGCCCAGTTAACATCCAATGTCAATTTAATTAAAGTCCAATGGGCTTTCAATTAATTTATAAGGCATGGACTTTGGCAACCAAAGCCCAATAAGGAATCACCCTATGCCAAAAATCAATTTAGGCCCAATTAAAATTTTAAAGGCCCATTATATTATATTTGGACTTTATGGAAATGGTTTTAGGCCCAATTGGATCCAACCAATTATCCTAAACCAAACTTGGCCCAACCAAGCCCATTAAGCCCAAATACAACATTTTTAGCCCAATTTCAAATTAAGCCCAATTAATTAAATCACAATATTCCAAATTCAGAATTTAATTAATTAAAGTGTATTAGCCATAATTAATTAGTTAAATTAATATTTCCAAAACACCAATTACACTAATTAATCATGCTTTAATTAATCAACTTATGTCCAACACAAATTGAAGCAAAATCAATCCTAACATGCTCTTATATGCTCACGATAATTTACCGGCGTAAACACACGCGTATAACGCAAGCGCACGTATCGTTCAAGTAGTATAAAAATATCGACCCCACGAGGACTTAATTCCTACTATTGTTATTAATTATTGAATCTATTTATTTACAGATATCTAATTGAGGGATAAGAGAATGATTGCTTGATTGATTTGGTTGATTGTAGTTTTGCAAAATAAATAAATAAATAAAAAGACAAAAGAAAATATTAAGGAAAATAACAAAAGACACAAAGATCTAGGGTTGTGAATCATTCTAATATCTTTTAAAAGATGAAGTGATTATTTTATGTTTGTGTAATAAATCAGTTTACTAACCTGGAACATTAAATATGCAAAAGCCTCTGTCGATGGTCAGACGCAAATACCCAATTTAACCTAATTGAACCATATGTCTATGTCAACTAAATTATATGGATTCATTAAGTTTAAGTTCCAATTATGGCTACCCCCGCCCGACAGGTATATGTCTATCCTGTAAAGAAATCTATTAAAGGGTTATCTATCCTGAAGGAAGATCATGGGCTATTAAGTCTAAGACTGAAAACCTAAAATCCCTATGTCTAGTTCATTTTAGATTTACCAGATAAATCTTATTGGTGATCAGACAACAAGAAGCATTAAGCTTAAAACTTAATAAGTAAACTTTTAAATTACCCAAACTATAAAAATAACCCCTTTATAAACCAGTGATATTAGAATTCATCACAACCCCAGATAACTAACACATAACTAGGGCTAGTAAGAACTTAAAAGTAAAAGACATAAAGTAAAAGCTGAAAAGTAAAATAAAATAAAATAAATGCTAAGGTAAAATGGATTACTTTTACTATTTACTATTTTAGATATCTCCCATAAAATAATACATAAACTTGTGATAATATTACCGACCGACCAATCTGGCGGTATCCTTTATTAGTCAGGTTTAAAGCAGATTAAAATGAATTACCAACCGACCAATCTGGCGGTATCCTTTTTAAGTCAATATTTTAAATAATGAATATATTATTTTAAGGGAGATTAATCTAAATAGTAACAGTAAAAGAATTACCTTTCACCCTAGCTGGGGAAGTTACCTTCTCATGGTGAATAGTAAAAACTGTAAGAAGTAAAAAGTAAAAATTAAATTACTATTATTACAAAAAGTAATTAAAATTATTTACAAAACTAAAAAAATTAAAAAAAAACTAAAAACTAAAAACGAAAAGAAGCTAGAGAGAGAAACTCTCTCTTTATATAGAATAGAAGAGGGAGAGTGGTACAACAAATTCTGAAATTTGAAGCTGAATTTATAGGCGCGGGTAGGCTTCGGGCGTCGCGACGCCAAGGGCTTTGGCGTCGCGATGCCGGAACAGTGACACGTGTCACGCGATGATTGTCTGTTTCAGATTCTTATCCGATGACGTGGCACTGTTCATGATAACTCAATAATTGTGATGACGTCATTGATGACGTCATGATGATGTGGCGATGACGTCATGATGATGTGGTGGTGGTGATTGTCGGCAACTGAGATGATGACACGTGGCATGCGCACGTTAGTAGATATCTGTGATGGTGACACGTGGCACGACGCATTTTAGCAAACCAATTTCTCAAATTTTGACACGTGTTCAGGCGCACGTTAGCAAAGAGTTGGCGCACGTTAGGCGTCGCGACGCCAAGGTTTGGGCGTCGCGACACCCTCAAAATTACGATTTTGCCCATTTTTGCCAATTTTCACTGTTTTGCTCCAAATTACTTCCAATGATTTCCCAACTTTATTTATCTGCAAAATAACACAAAACACATCAAAATATTCACAAAACTCAAGAAACTATACAAAATATTAGGTTAAATTAGTGGGAAATATTGATATAAATACCACTCATCACATCCCCAAATCTAACATTTTGCTAGTCCTCGAGCAAAACATAGAGTAAAATAACATAAATAATAACTAAGCCACTTTCGTAGGGATCACGGTTACATTTAGCATATGCAACAAGCCTTTAAACCCCTAGGTGTCCCTAGTGGACGAGTTGTAGTCTCGTGAGGGCTTACAGCAACGATACCCACAAATGTTTTTACAAAAGTAAAAAGTTAGTTAAAACTAATGCACACAAAAGCAAAAAGATAAGAGAAAAGAGAATAAAAGTTAGTAACTAATCAGGTGAAACTGCTACTCCAAGTTACTAGTTGTTTTGTTTCTTTCTAAATTATAGAATAAGTAAATTCTCCGATCATTTTTACCATTCTTCATATACACAGCCAACAAGATATTAATCAACTCATTTTTGCCCACAACAGTCATAAGTGCAGTTGATAAGAGAGTAATATTTTTGTCCTAAAGTTCTATCAGATTTCACACCTTTTGGTAGCAATGGAATAATTTTCTGATTTTTCTGATTTTTTTCTCTATTTTTTATTTATATACAGTATTTCCATCTATGTAACGAGTGTTGGGTCGGTGGCTCCTAAACCAGTTGGCTTCAGGGCACCAGTGTTAAGACACCCCTACGGACTTAATTACTCAGACTTCAGCTATATATTTTTGCAGCATATTTGATCCATGTAGCGAGCTTTGGGCCAGTGACTCCCAAACCAGTTGGTTTTAGGGCACTAGGTGTTAAAACACCCTTACTGACTTAATAACTCGGATCTCAGATTTTTTTTTTTTTTTTTTTACTCCACTGCTTTTTGAGATGCTTCCTCCAATTAAACTAGAGCACTGAATATTACAAACTTTTCAATTATAGCTCATGTCTGTATGTTACTATATATGTTGATAATACTTGTCAACTGAGCATATGAAGATCCATTTTAGTCTGTTTTAAGGAGAATTCACAAATTAAATAATTCAAAATGAAATAAACAAAAATTAACTTTTTTCGAAAATAGGCTTGAGATACGTCTCAGGAGTGGAAACTTATTACTCGGCTATCTTTTACCAATTTCACCCTTTTAGTCAAAATAAAAACACAAAAACGCAAAATATTTTTGTAATTTTTGAAAAATTTTCAATTTTTTTTATTTTTCGAAATATTTTGGCCTAAAATTAAAAACACACAACTAAAAACAAGGTACTGATCAACTAATTCCCTCCCCCAAACCAAAATGAGACATTGTCCCCAATGTCTTAAACAGTAAAAGGAGAGTTAAGAAGGTCGTACCTGGTTAGCTGAAAATCTACAGGAAATTAAAGGTTAAGATCCAGATTAATCTGACGCCTCTTACCACGATCGTCCTCGGACCAATTTATCTTTGAAAGGATATGGTCAACTTGTGGTTCATAGGCTAAGAGTTGGTCTATTAGATCCGGAGCAGTTCTCGCAATGAAGAGGAGTTCTTTCATAGGTTTTGACACGAACCCATTTCTCCGAGCATCATCAAGAACACACAAAGAAAATCATAAAATCCATCAACGTTAAATAGTCCAAGCGGTTTCTGGTGTATGTTCAGGTTCGCCCAAGATGAACTATAAAAATTTCCTCCAATGTGCCCAAGCCACCTGGCAAAGCGATAAAAGCATCAGCACGGTTAATCATTTCTACCAGTCGTTCAGACATACCTGGCACAATAAGTTCCTCTCCGTTTGATGATCCAATAAGATTTGCCTCTGCCAAGGGTTTTGGGATGATTCCCAAAACGTTACTGCCTCCTTCCTGAACAGCCTTTGAAACGATCCCCATAAGTCCAAGATTGCCTCCGCCATATATTAAGTGCATATTCCTTGCAGCTAAGACTCGACCCGATTCATGTACTGCTTCTATGTATTGTGTCTTAACACCAACACTACTACCGCAAAACACGCAAATGTTCTCAACTCGTCTTCTCGAAGTGGCTTCCATTTTTTTTTTATGTATTTCTTTCTCAAATCAGGATACCTTCCAAAGTGCAATGATGGGCTGATTTTATAGTACCTGAAACGGGTGAGTAATAATAGCACTAGTATCTTCTAGAGGAAGCTTATTAGCTAAACAACAAAATGAATCGTGAAAGGTCAAAAAGTCTGGATCCTGTCTACGAAAATAAAGATAATTACAACAGAAAAGTGAATCAAAGCAATAATTAAGGCAACGGAATTATGTACGCAATACGCCACTCGTTTGGTATATAAATCCATTAGGATACGTCTCAAGAATTAATTCTTTACTCAGCCATCTCTTCTGGATTGACTTTGTATCTTCGTGATTTTGTCAAATGTTTATTTTGAAATAATCCCGCACGTACTGGCTTGCTTTGTCTTTAAAAAAATTCCATTTTTATTTTTCCTGCAAAACTAACACACAAAATATGAAAATAAATTACAACAAATTGCATGGGTTGCCTCCCTGCTAGCGCTAAATTGTTCGTCTTCAGCCAGACGTGACTGAAATCCATATGTCAAGGAGGTTTCAATGTCGTTTTGGATGTCCGATTAAAGATAATCCTGTGAGCATTGCTTTTGAATGATCTCTTCCAACGGTAAAGTGGCAAAAAGAATTTTGTCCTATTTAGTGCTCGTGCCACCTTTTTGCTCCTTGTTGTTCCAGTGATTCCTGCAAAGAAAGAAAGAAAATCAGGTGGTCTCATATGGTGCTCGACTTGGAATGGGAGTTCCATTCCGTCAAGCTTCTGGGCGATATCTTTGATTTGTACTCCCCAAAACAGCGATGTTTCTCCTGAATTCTCTGGATCTTTATTAAGGTCAGACATTTGCTCCTCCATTTGCTCTGCTTTTTGTTCCACCTTTTCTTCACAGATGTATTGTAAAATTTTTGTATTCAGCTCTTCATCTGTCATCTGTGAGATACATGCTTCAAAATTGTCAACCTGAGGATGCAAAGATGTTTCTGACATTAGGTTTTCATCCTCTGATACGACTGGAATGGATGGTTCAGATAGATCTTCTTCAATCATCAAGGTAAAACATGCTCCAAGATCTTCATTATGAGGATTGAAAGTTTGATCCTCCATTGTTGGTGCAATTGGTACAAATAGATCAGCTTCATCCTCGTCAGAATCTGAATAATAAAAGTCAAATTGAGACTTTGCCGGTTCGGACTCCTGAACTGATACCTCTGGTTGTTGATACTGCTCAGCCTCCTCCTTTGTTGAAGTGTCATTGTGAATCTCTGGGTACTCGAAGGCTTCATTAGTGTCATCTGAAACTGGTTCTTGAGGTATGTAGTTCTGGTTTTCTGTGAATTGTCTCATTTGATCTGTCATCCTCTGAATGAATTCTGATTGTCTCTGAATACTTTCAAATTGATTCTGATTGTTTTAAGCATTGTATCCAACTTTCTTTTTCGTTTCTTGAACATATATTCGAGCATGTTTGGCAACTGATCTTCCTCTGATGGTTCTGGTTGTTGATGAAGATCATAGGTAGATGGTGGATAAGATGGAAAATGTGGTTCTGTGAAATGTGATGGCTCGTCATACCATAAATGATTGATAGCTCTGCCACCCTGGAGGGTAGTTGTATTTGCAATAATCTCTATGGTGGTTACCATTACATATGTCACATCTCCCATTGCGTCTGTTGAGCAAATGTGGTATTGCTTGGTTCTGGAATCTAGTGATAATTGTTGGGCTGGACAACAGGCCTCAGAAAACCGGACTGTTGCTCCCAGATTTGGGGTGTATCTTCTAGTAAAGCTCGTGATCTTTCAATCTCCCAATAGTGTTCCATTTTTTTAATCACCTGAAAATACAATAAAGAAATAAAAATTACAGATAAAGAAAATTAGATACAAGTAAATTAGATAGCTTCAAAATTAATAACTCAAGAAAAATAATCCCCGGCAACGGCGCCAAAAACTTGACCGGCGTAAAACACACACGTATAACGCAAGCGCACGTATCGTTCAAGTAGTATAAAAATATCGATCCCACGAGGACTTAATTCCTACTATTGTTATTAATTATTGAATCTATTTATTACATCTATCTAATTGAGGGATAAGAGAATGATTGCTTGATTGATTTGGTTGATTGTAGTTTTGCAAAATAAATAAATAAATAAAAAGACAAAAGAAAATACTAAGAAAATAACAAAAGACACAAAGATCTAGGGTTGTGAATCATTCTAATATCTTTTAAAAGATGAAGTGATATTTTATGTTTATGTAATAAATCGGTTTACTAACCTGGAACATTAAATTATGAAAAAGCCTTTGTCGATGGTCAGACGCAAATACCCAGTTTAACCCAATGAACCATAAGTCTATGTCAACCAAATTATCTGGATTCATTAAGTTTAAGTTCTAATTATGGCTACCCCCGCCCGAAAGGTATATGTCTATCCTGTAAGGATATCTATTAAAGGGTTATCTATCCTCAAGGAAGATCGTGGGCTATTAAGTCTAAAGCTGAAAAACCTAAAATCCCTATGTCTAGTTCATTTAGAATTTACCAGATAAATCTTATTGGTGATCAGACAGACAAAAACAAGAAGCATTAAGCTATAAGACTTAATAAGTAAACTTTAAATTACCCAAACTATAAAAATAACCCCTTATAAACCGGTGATATTAGAATTCATCACAACCCCAGATAACTAACACAAACTAGGGCTAGTAAGAACTTACTAAAAGTAAAAGACATAAAGTAAAAGCAGAAAAATAAAATAAAATAAAATGCTAAGGTAAACGGAATTACTTTTACTATTTACTATTTACTATTTTAGATATCTCCCATAAAATAATATATAAACTTGTGATAATATTACCAAACCGACCAATCTGGCGGTATCCTTTATTAGTCAGGTTTAAACCAGATTAAAATGAATTACCAACGACCAATCTGGCGGTATCCTTTTTAAGTCATATTTTAAATAATGAATATATTATTTTTAAGGGAGATTAATCTAAATAGTAACTGTAAAAAGAATTATCTTTCACCCTAACTAGGGAAGTTACCTTCTCATGGTGATAGTAAAAACTGTAAAAAGTAAAAAGTAAAAATAAATTACTATTATTACAAAAAGTAATTAAAATTATTACAAAACTAAAAAAAAAATTAAAAAAAACTAAAAGAATCTAGAGAAGAAACTCTCTCTTTATATAGAATAGAAGAGAGAGAGTGTACAACAAATTCTGAAAATTGAAGCTGAATTTATAGGGCGGGTAGGCTTCGGGCGTCGTGACGCCGGAACAGTGGACACGTGTCACGCGTTGATTTGTCGGTTTCAGATTCTTATCCGATGACGTGGTACTGTTCATGATAACTCAATAATTGTGATGACGTCATGATGATGTGGGGTGACTTCATGATGATGTGGCGGTGGTGATTGTCGGCAAATTGAGATGATGACATGTGGCATGCGCACGTTAGTAGATATATGTGATGGTGACACGTGGCACGGCGCATTTTAGCAAACCAATTTCTCAGATTTTGACACGTGTTCATGCGCAAGTTAGCAAAGAGTCGGCGCACGTTTGGGCGTCGCGACCCGCTCAAAATTACGATTTTGCCCATTTTTGCCAAATTTCAATGTTTTGCTCCAAATTACTTCCAATGCTTTCCCAACTTTATTTATCTACAAAATAACACAAAATACATCAAAATATTCACAAAACTCAAGAAACTATACAAAATATTAGGTTTAATGAGTGGGAAATAGTGATATAAATACCACTCATCAGCAATCATGGTAATTTTTCATTAATTTGATTTCAATCCAATAAAATCACAAATCAATATAACCATGTATTTTAAACACATCCAATGGTATTACAAAATCAAAATCACCATGAGCTAGGGTACTCATCACATTCGGCCAAGCTAATGCTTTTTGGGGGAAAATTAATCCAATTAATTTTTAATCAAATTGATTATGTACAACTCAAAGTTAACATATTATAAGCATGCTCAAACAAACAATTTGAATAAAACATGCTCAAATCAAAAATACCCAAATCAAGATTAAAAACCCTAAATTCAATTTCATGCTCAATTATGGCTTTGATACCATTGTTGGGTTTACTAGGTCAAACCAAGATAAATTAAGCAAATGAAATGTGTGAATACGCAAAGAAGATAGCGAAAAATACTTACAATGCTCGTGGATGTAGAAGAGAAGTTCAAAACTTTGCCTCCATGGTTGTTGCTCCAAGCTTTCTTTGATGTATGTTGAGCTTCCAAGCTTGATTCTTGAGTTCCAAACTCATGGGAAAGGTTTCCCTATCACCTTTGAATGATCTCTTTATGTGCTAGCAATGGAGAAAATTGCAACAAAATCCCCTTGATCTTCCTAGTGACTCTCGGCCAAAGGAAAAAAAATTGAGAGAAAAGTGGCAAAAGCCGTGAGTGAGAGAGAGGAGATGAGGATGAAGTGTGTTGATATTTTTTTTTATTTCAAAAATCAAAGTAAAAGATATACCAAATTTGGTATATGTCCATCACATTTTCACATTTTGTGAATAACAAGCAACCATCATTTCATTCACTAACTTCCATCACCAAAAAGTGAATGAATGAATATGACTAGTGATGTGATATGTGATGTGACATGTGGGCCCCACTTGATTCAAAATCCAAGTGGGCCCGCAACACATCCCGGGCTCGGGTTCATAAATTCTGAATAACGAATTTTCCGTTGCGACGTAATTAAATAATTATTCCTAGCAAAATTACTATCCACGTCGCTCGCGAATTAATTCTAAATTAATTTGTTTGCCCGAATTAAAATCCAATTTTAATTCCGTCATGAAATCTAATTTCATATAATATATCGAATATATTATTTTATCAATTAATTCTGAATTAATCGTTCTCTCTCTTATATAGAATTTTATCCCAAATAAAATCTCTCCGAAATTAATCCTAGATTAATTTTCTCTCTCTTATAATTAATCCCATATTAATTATGTGCGAGTCATACGTCATCGGTGAATCTTCGAGAAGTGACCCATGAGATCCATGGATATGTTGGAAGTAAATTCGGTCATCCGAATATCTGAATACGTGCGTACCTAGTACAACGTTCTTACCGATTTACAAGATATGGTTAGCTTCTAGTAAAGCACCGTGCCTACCCAATTCTCCAGAAATATTCTTTTAAGGAATATGTAATCTGTGTCAGGCGTAGTATACATAGTATTGCGTATTACGATCCAGTATCGGATGTCACATGCTAGGTCTGGGGCTGGAATTATGTCTGCCCCGTACGAAGCACAAATCGGATCTCTAGTAACTAGTCTCGAAAATTGGATAAACATGACCTAGTCATATTATCCCGATAGCTGTAGCATGCAAGAGTACCAGTTCCTTATCCTACGTGATCATCATCTCCATATGACTGAAGTGATACTTCCATCTTGACATCACACCCAATATACTACGATTCTCAATATACCTAGAAGAGGCGTACACAGAACCTATTAAAGCCCCGGACGACCAAAACCAAAGTATATTGATTTGCGCAAGTATTAGCAATGCAAGTCTCAGGTTAAGACCAAATACATCTACCCTGATTCGGACTCCTATAGACACATAGTTATACTACCAATGGGATTCCGAGGGGTCTATCCAGAGCGAAGCTGTTTCTGTACCATCGGTAAACACAACCTCCTATTACACTTACATGAGTATCCAATACCCAAATATATGAGAACTGTGTTGTTATGCTCCCATAACACGCACAAGTGCAATACTAGTCTATTCCGCATTATCGATGTCCAATCTCGATAATACTACGACTAGGGATATTTTAATGATTAAACCCTAGTGGATTAATACTGTCTCATATTTATTAATATGGAACTAATCATATGGACGTTTATCATTATATATCCCGGTAATCCAATTACCAATGATAAAAGAGCAATTTCCTTTATCACATAGTTAATTTGTACAACAACACCATGTTCTGTACAAATAGTGATGCTATGGGTCATAATTGTCCAACATAGTTACTACACATAAATAAGACTAGTAAAAGCTTAAATAAAGTAAACGACAGAAAGTAAATGCTGGAAATTAAAAATGGAAAAGTACAATAAAAGAAAATGTTGGGGTTAGATGTGTTGGACAATTATGACCCATATCATCACTATTTGTAAAAGAAAAGGAGTTTTTGTACAAATTAACTAAAAATTCCCTTTTACTCCCTTTGAAAAAGGCATTTTGGATCTATAAAAAATCCTAATTGGATTAGGAGTAGTTCTGTTAGCAGCTGAACTGGGCTACAACACAGGCTAAGGAACCGCGGTCTCATCAATGATCCAAGTATGTACTTCGACAGTTTCATCTGATTCGTGAGATTTCACATCGTGGCGATGTGAAGATCGAAAAGATCGTTTCAGATGATAACCTTGCAGATCCGCTGACGAAAGTTTTTCTCAGCAAAAGTTTGAGCGACTCGTACATAGTTCAAGTGTTGGACACTTGAGTGATTGGCTATAGGCCAAGTGGGAGATTTTTGGACAATTATGACCCATAGCATCACTATTTGTAAAAGACATTGTGTTTTTGTACAAATCAACTATGTGACAAAGGAAATTACTCTTTTATTATTTTGTAATTGGATTACTTGGATATATAAATGATAAAAGTCCATATGATTAGTACCAGATTAATAAGATATGAGACAGTATTAATCCAAGAAATGTTTAATCATTAAATATCCCTAGTCGTAGTATTATTGAGACTGGACATCGATAATGTGGAATATACTAGTATTACACTTGTACGCGTTATGGAAGCTTAACGGCATAGTTCTCATATATTTAAGTATTGGATACTTATGCAAGTGTGATAGGAGGTTCTGTTAGCCATTGGACCGGGAACAGCTTCGCTCTGGATAGACCCCTCGGAATCTCATTGGTAGTATTTACTGCCAACATATCCATGGATCTCTTGGGTCGCTTCCCAAAGATTCACTGATGACCTTTGACTCAAACTGAATTAATCTGGGATTAATTATGAGAGAGAAAATTAATCTGGGATTAATTATGGCAAGAATTAATCTGAGATTAATTATGAGAGAAAGAATTAATTTGGGGTTAATAACGGCAAGAATTTATCTGGGATTAAATTAGTCTAGAAGAGAGAACGTGATTAATTTTGATATCATCGGCAAAGTAAATTTAATAGTTAAATTGGATTTTACTATATTTAATTTATTTAATTGGGCTAAAATAATATATTAGATATATTAATTGAGATTGGATTTCAATACGGAATTAAATTGGATTTTAATTCAAGCGAACGAATTAATTTGGAATTAAGTCGTAAGCGACTTTCGTAATAATTTTGCGACGCATTATTATTTAATTAAATTAGATTTAATTATTTAGCGACAGAAAATTCGTTTAATCGGATTAAACGAACCCGAGCCCAAAGTGTGTTGTGTAAGCCAACTTGAATTTTGAATTAAAAGTAGTGGGACCCACTCACATACATCACTTGTCACTATTTGTGATGGGTGTAGTTGGCTAATTAAATGTTAGACTTAAAACACAACACACACCAAGTTTGACTTAACTATTCATCATCTCTCTATTTTCTCTTCATGTTGGCTGAACTTCTCCCTCTCTTTTCTTGAATTTTTGTTGTAAAAATTCATCAAAGCTAGCACTTTAGGAGTCAAAGAAAGTTGATGGGGAAACTCACCCAAGAGTTTAGAACTCAAAAGAATGGCTTGGAGCTTCTATATCCAACAAAAGTTTCGAACTTCAATCGATCAATGTAAGTTATTCCGCAAACTTTCTTGATAAATTCACACACAATCATGTTTAGGATCATTGGGCAAGTATTAGAGACACTAACAAGAGGATCCACTTTTATTAGTTCTATTTTAGATATCTCATTTATTATAATATATTAACTTTGCGTGATATTACCAACCGACCATATAGGCGATATCCTAATTAAGTCAAATTTATAATTAATTCCAACCGACCATAGGCGGTATCCAGTTTAGTCAGGTTAAAACCAATTTTATTAAGTCCAACTGACCATAAATGCGGTATGCTCATTAAGTTAGGTTTTAAATAGTTTATATATTATAATTAAGGGAGATTAATCTAAATGTTAGTTATAAAAGCTTTACCTTTCACCCAGTAGGGGGAGTTACCTCCTCATGCTGAAAAGTAAATAATGACAAGTAAAGAAAAGAAAGTACTATTGCGTAAAAGTAAATAAATACAGAAAGTAAAGATTGAAAAGTAAATAAAACAAAGTGCTAATGCGAAAATTAAATACTGAAAGCTACAAATAAACAAACAAGATACAATCTTCTTAGTATTCTTAAGGAATTTCTTAGAAGAAAGTATGAAATGAATTCTGAAATTCGACCTCAATTTATAGGTAAAAATTGGCCTCACAAGTCGCGACGCGTGGAATATTGCGTGTCGTGACGTGCCATTGATGATGGATGCATGGCGCGCAACTTTCAGAGATGAAGACAAGTGGCGGGGTCAGTGTCGACAGCTCAATAATTATATCGGCGTCACAACGCGGAAAGTTATTCTGCGTCACGACGCTGACGTCAGCATTGACACGTGTTGATGATGATTGTCGGCAGCATATGATAGTGACACGTGTCTGGCGCACATTAGCATGATTTGTTGTGATGTTGACATGTGGTAGGCGTATGTTAGTAAACGGCACATTTAGCAAAACGGCGCATTTTAGCAGAAAATTTATATTTTTACCCTTTTTGTCCGTTTTCCATTGTTTTGGCCTCGAATTACCTCCAGAGAGTCCTATTATTTTATTTATCTACAAAATACCACAAAACACATCAAAATATTTATAAAAATCTAGAAACTATACAAAATATTAAGTCAATGGAGTGGGAAATAGTGATCTATTTACCACTCATCAACGATAATGTGGTTTGCACTTGGAATACAATTCCAAATACCATGGGAAGCATGGCAATTGATCTGTTGTCTTTATGCCGTTATGCACGTTTTAGATTACAATCTTAGTTTATTATTGGATCCATTTCCCGCTTACTGTGTTGATCTTTTAAAACAGTAGTAAATTGTTGTTTATCATGTCATTTTATTTATATAATTAACTAATGGTATTCCTCTTACTGTTACAATGATTATATGTTTCTAGATTGCACAGAACATCTGCCCAGACTTCCATTAAGTCCGTTCTAACATTTATATGATATTCGGCCGACCACGACCACATTCGATCGGGCATCTTTGAGACCAGGCCCATTGAAAGCATGTCTTATATTGTTTTATCAATATTTTATTTATTGTTATGCCATGTTTAACATTTTGGATATCTTGCTAGTGTCATTGTAATTTCATTTACGTATTTTAGATTTCACACTTTTAAATTTTATTTATTTATCGCATTTTACACATAAATCATGTTTAGGATCCTTAGGCAAGTCTTAGAGACACTAACACTGGTATCAGAGCCACCTAACTTGATTTTAATTTCTAGCATTTTTGGACTTTATTTGGGTATTTTTGCTTGGAGCATGATTTTTCCAAACTGATTGTTTGGTTGTGTTTATATGATGATGAATTGGATTTGTGCATCATTAGATTTGAGAAATTAATTGGATCGAAAATTTCCTAAATTTTTTATCATGGCCGAATCTTGACCCTAGTACGCTCATGGTGATTATTGGAAAAGTAGACAATTGGATATGTTAGTAGCAAGAAATGAATATTGATTGTTGATTTAATTGGATTGAATTCAAAATTGTATATTATTTCTTGCCTTAGCCGTGAGTTTGAAGCATGTTGTAAGATTGATTTTGCTTCAATTTGTGTTGGACATGAATTGAATGTTAAGCATGATTAATTGGATTAATTAGTATTTTGGAAACATTAGATTAATTGATTAATTGTATTTATTACACTTTAATTAAAATTAATGTGATATTTGGAATATTATGTTAATATAAATTAGTCTTTAAAAATGGATTGGGCTAATTTGTTATATTTGGGCTAATGGGCTTAGTTAGGCCAAGTTTGGTTTTGGACAATTGGGTTAGATCCAATTGGGCCTAAAACCATTTCCATAAAGTCCAAATATGACTAATGGGCCTTTAATAATTTAATTAGGCCTAATGGGTCTAAATTGATTTTGTGGCATAGGGTGATTCCTAACTTGGGCCTTGGCATCTTGGGTTGGATCCATAATGGCCAACGCCCATGCCTAAAGAATTAATTGAAAGCCCATTGGACTTTAATTGAATTGGCATTGAATGCTAATTGGGCCTTTGAGACCCAATTGGATTGTATTTGGAATCAAAGTCTAAAAGGCACTATTAAAAGTGTAATTATTTAATTTGGAATTAAACAAGAATTAGTATTGGATACAATTTAAATTGGATTTAAAATTGTAATTTGATATAATTCAAGAATACGTACTTTGAGTATTTATTCTTAAACGAGTTGGACTCACCCAAATCAAACCGTTGTATGAACATTGGATGGTCACTAATCAAAGATCAATTAATTGGATTAGATTGATTGATAGCATGCTTTGTGTGAATACTTGGATGTATTTGATTGAATAATGTATATCGGATGGATATTAGATAGGTGGGGGCAATGTTGGAAATTGTTATAAATTTGGAATTTATTTAAATTGGACCTGCTTGTCAGCCTTTTACCTCCTTATCTCTTTGTATTTCTCTTCTCACCAATTCCCCTCAATGCAAATGAGGTTTCTCTAATTTATATGTAATTGGGTAGAAATATGTAAAGTGCTAGCGAGAGAGAGGAAATGGAGAGGTTTGTTCTAGGAACAAATTGTTATATATCCATCCGCATATCATTATTATTTTATTCCTGCCTTATTATGCTTTTAGAATACATGTTTAAGGGTGTATGATGAGACCTAATCAAAGATAATAAATTGGTTACCAATTTACGCAAAAAAAACCCTCACTTTAATATTAAGCATTTTCCTTCCATTGAGTGGTTCTCTCTCAAGATCCATGATTGGCATTAGTTTGTTGGCCAAAGTCAAGATCATTTTCCATCGCGGATGTGTTTGAACCACGAAAGCTTGTTATATATCGCTTGCCTTGGGCAGTTGTGACTTGTTGGCCAAAGTCAAGGTCACTTTTGTACATCGACGTGGATTACGAAGCTTTCCACGTCAATGGGGTCGCGCTTGCTTAACTGAATCTAAGCTTATTGAGCCAAAGTCAAGCTTAGTGATTCAGAGGAAAAGGTTAGGAAATATATATTGGATATATATCTTGAACTTGAGGTAAGCATACCGGGGATCTAGGATGGATGGGATCCAATGATCTTAGAGATCTAACCTAGTTTAAAAAGTTTCAACGCTGGTGGCAAAGTCAAGGTTTGTTGTGTTATTTAACGGGACCAGCTCACAGGGAAAACTGGGTGGAAACTGGGTTTCAGAGTATTCCACAGAGGGTTAGAGGCTTGCCGAAAAATAGTGGGAGACCAGTATTTAAGTTGTAATTTCGTCTAATACTTGCTTATAGGCACTATTTAATTATTTATCGTAATGATAAATATATTAGTTGACTAATCTTGAATATTGCTTCTTTGAACAGGTAGCTGTACAGACTGTTGGTTTCTATTATATGTCCCAAGGAAAGATTAAGCATATGAAATACAACAAATGAATATATATATTAAACTTGAAGTATGGCGGAATCATACTTACAAAGCTTTGTGATGAAGAAGATGAACAAATGGTGAAGCTCCAAGGTGATGATTTTCGGCCAAGGAAGACAAGAGGTGGAAAGCTCCAAGCTTGTGTATTCCAAGCTCTTGATGGTTTCCCTATCACCTCTTTGATCCTTCAATGTGCTAGCAAATGGAAAAAAGAAAATCAAATATCTTCTTCTTCCTTTGGAAGTCACGGCATTGTGAGAGAGAGAGGAGAGTTTTTTGTGGTATTAATTTTGTTACCAAAAATCAATTTATATTTATGCCATAATATTTATTAAATTATAATAAAAACTTATGACACAAACCATGCAATGGCTTAGAGTGTCAAACACTCAAACTCCATGCATAACAATTGAGTGTATTGTACACTATCACCATGCAATGCATTAACATTAAATAATGCATATAATGACATGTGTCATGTGGGCCCCACACGTTTCCAAATGAAAGTGGGCCCACGTGCACTCACGCGTTCGGGTTCGATATTTCCGAAATACCGAACTTACGTCGCGACGTTAATTAAATCGAATTTAAATAAATAATTGCGCCTAGCGAAATTATTATTTACGTCGCTAACGAATTAATTCTAAATTAACTCGTATGCCCGAATTAAAATCTAATTTTAATTTCGCGTCGAAATCGAATTTCGATTATTATATCGAATATAATAATTTTATCGATTAATTCCAAATTAATCGTTCTCTCTCTAAATAAGGCACTTTATCCAAGATAAAGTTTCTCCGCAATTAATCCAAGATTAATTAAGTCCGAATCAAATATCATAGGTGAATCTTCAGGAAGCGACCCAAGAGATCTCCGGATATGTTGGCAGTAAATACGGTCGTCGGATAATCCGAACACGTACGTACCTCGTACTACGTTTTACCGATTCACAAGACAAGGTTGGCTTCTAGCAAAGCGCCATGCCTACCCAATTCTCCAGAAATATTCTTATAGGAATATTAGATCTATATCAAGCGTAGTATACCGTAGTATTGCGTACATCGATCCAGTATCGGATGATCACATGTTAGGCCTGGGGCTGGAGATGTGTCTGCCCCGTACGAAACATATATCGGACATCAAGCAACTAGTCTCTTTAAATCGGACAATCCTGACCTGGTCATATTGTCCCGACGGTTGCAACCTTTTATAGAGTACTAGTTCTGTGTCCTGCGTGATCATCACCTCCATATGTCTGAAGTGATACTTCCATCTCGACATCACATCCAGTACACTACGATTCTCGATAAACCCAGAAGAGGTGTACACAGAACCGGTTAAGGTCCCCAACCACCAAAACCAAAGTTTACCGATTGTCGCAAGTACTAGCGATGTAAGTCTCAGGTTAAGACCATATACACCTACCCTGATGCGGCCTCCCATAGACACGCACATACTACCAATGGGATTCCGCGGGGTCTATCCAGAGCGAAGCTGTTTTCCGTACCATCGGTAAAACACAACCTCCTATCGCACTTGCATAAGTATCCAATACTTAAATATATGAGAACTATGCCGTTGTGCCCTCACAACGTGCACAAGCGCAATACTAGTCTATTCCGCATTATCGATGTCCGATCTCGATAATACTCCGACTAGGGATATTTAATGATTAAACCTTTATGGATTGATACTGTCTCATATCATCTCAATCCGGTATTAATCATATGGACTTTCGCCATTTATATATCAAAGTAAATAATATTACAAAACGGCAAAAGGCAATTTCATTATCACATAGTTAATTTTGTACAATAATACAATATCATTTACAAACAGTGACGCTATGGGACATAATGTCTAACAATCTCCCACTTGGCCTATAGCCAGTCACTCAAGCATCTAATACCCGAACTATGTATGTGTCGTTCAAAAACTTGCTGAAGAACAGCCTTCGTCAGCGGATCTGCAAATCTGTGTGACCTGATTGACTTCGACCTTACATCGCCACGATGTATAATCTCCCGAATCAGATGGTAACGTCGAAGAACATGCTTGGACCGTTGATGAGACCTTGGTTCCTTAGCCTGTGCTATAGCCCCGTTATTGTCACAATACAATGGAACGGGCTCAGCTGCTAACGGAACTACTCCTAATCCGATTAGGAACTTTCGGATCCAAACTGCCTCCTTTGCTGCTTCAGATGCAGCGATGTACTCCGCTTCTGTTGTTGAATCGGCAACAGTATCTTGCTTGGAAGATTTCCAGCTCACTGCTCCGTTATTCAAACAAAAAATGTACCCGGATTGCGACTTGTAGTCATCCTTGTCGGTTTGGAAACTTGCATCGGTATACCCAGATACCGCAAGTTCTCCACCTCCATAAATTAAGAAAGCATCCTTAGTTCGTTTAAGATACTTAAGGATATTCTTAACTGCTATCCAGTGACCTTCACCTGGATCGGCCTGATAGCGACTGCACATGCTCAAAGCATATGAGACATCAGGTCGTGTACATATCATGGCATACATGATCGATCCGACTGCCGAGGCGAACGGTATCCGACTCATGTTGTCTCTCTCTTCCTGAGTCTTAGGACACATGTCCTTAGACAGAGAGGTACCACGTACCATTGGAACCAATCCCCTCTTGGATTGTTCCATGTTGAATCGCTTCAACACTTTATCAATGTATGTACTCTGGGAGAGTCCAAGCAGCTTTCTAGATCTATCCCGGTAGATCTTTATTCCAAGAATAAAGGCTGCTTCTCCCAGATCTTTCATGGAGAATTTTAATGAAAGCCAAGCTTTCACCGACGTTAGCATGGGAATGTCATTGCCTATAAGCAATACGTCGTCGACATAAAGGACAATAAAAGTAAGTGCTCTCCCACTAACCTTCTTGTATACACAAGGGTCATCTGCGTTTTGCACGAAATCATATTCTTTTATGATCTCATCAAAACGCTGATTCCATGACCGTGATGCTTGCTTCAATCCATAAATGGATCGATTTAACTTACAAACCTTGTTTGCAAGTCTTGGTACGATAAAACCGTCAGGCTGTTGCATATAAACATCCTCCAAAAGGTTTCCGTTAAGGAAAGCGGTTTTAACGTCCATCTGCCATATCTCGAAGTCGAAATATGCAGCTATTGCAAGCATTATCCGAATGGATTTAATCATGGCAACGGGTGAGAAGGTTTCGTCATAATCAATACCATATTGTTGACGATACCCTTCGCTACAAGCCTAGCTTTGTACGTTTGTACGTTGCCATCCATGTCGGTCTTCTTCTTGAAGATCCATCTGCATCCAATAGGCTTTACGCCTTCTGGTGCATCAACCAGTGTCCAAACTTGGTTGGCGTACATGGAATCCATCTCGGACTTCATGGCTTCTTGCCATAAAGCGGAATCGATATTTTGTATCGCTTCCTCATACGTAGCCGGCTCATTATCCTCAATAAGATTAATATCTACATGAGGTGAGATCAGGAACCCATACCTCTCAGGTACTGTTCTGACTCTCTCCGACCTACGCGCGGTCCTTGTGTATGTGAAGTTTGTGGTACAGACTCATCCCGGACGGTCTGTTCTTGTTCCGTCGTTGATTCATTGCCAGGAACAGTATCACTACGATCTTCATCGAGTTCTACTTTCCTCCCACTTACCACTGCATTTATAAAATCCTTCTCAAGGAAAAATGCTTGTAGAGCAACAAATACTTTGTTCTCTTGTGGGTGATAGAAGTAATATCCTTTGGTTTCCCTAGGATATCCTACGAAAAGGCATTTATCAGATTTGGGTTCAAGTTTGGTACCTTCCAAACGTTTAACATATGCCCAGCATCCCCAAATCTTCAGGAAAGAGAAACCTGGTTTCCTTCCTGTCCATATCTCATATGGAGTCTGTTCAACAGACTTCGACGGTACCTTATTCAAAATAAGTATAGCACTGTTTAATGCGTATCCCCAGAAGGATATTGGTAGCTCAGTGCGACTCATCATTGACCTTACCATGTCAACAAGGTGCGGTTTCTCCGTTCGGACACACCGTTTAATTGCGGTGTTCCAGGAGGAGTCCACTGTGAAAGAATACCATATTCTTTCAAGTAATCTTGAAACTCATAACTTAAGTATTCGCCACCACGGTCTGACCGTAATGTCTTAATACTCTTCCCTGTTTGTTTCTCCACTTCGTGTCGAAACTCTTTGAATTTCTCAAAAGTTTCCGACTTGTGTCTCATAAGATACACATAACCGTAACGAGATGCATCATCTGTAAAGGTTACGAAGTAGTGAAATCCACCTCTAGCCTGGCTAGACATGGGCCCGCATACGTCAGTATGAACGAGAGCCAACAGTTCTGTGGCACGTTCACCTTTACCGCTAAAAGGTGATTTAGGCATTTTGCCTAAAAGACAAGATTCGCAGACGTCATATGAATTGGGATCAAATTCGTCCAAGTACCCACTCTTCGAAAGTGTGGATATGCGAGTCTTGTTGATGTGTCCTAGACGACAATGCCACATATAAGCTTCATCTTTTAGATTACTCCTTTTGAGCCTTTTGTTTGTCATTTTAGGAGATTCATTTATATTCAAAATATAAAGACCGTTATTTGCAACAGCTGTGCAAATTTCTGCATCATTTTTATATAAATAACACCCAGTGTTTCTAAATACAAAAGTGTAACCCTGCTGGGTTAACAAGGATACAGATATAATATTCCTAGTTAAACTAGGTACAAAATAACAGTTCAAAAGTTTAAGTACATGCCCTGAGGGCAGTTCTAAAACAAAAGTCCCTACGGCCAAAACAGCAACTGGTGTTCCGTTTCCGACCCGTAGATCCATCTCCCCTGACGCCAGCACCCTGCTATCCTGCAGATCCTGCACATCAGTACAAATATGAGCACCACAACCAGAATCAAAAATCCAATTTTTAAAACTAGAAGTATTCATATTTATCTCAATAACAAACATACCAGAGGCGATAGCCTTGCCAGCCTTGATATCCTCCCTCTGCCCATTGCCCATTCGGCAGTCACGTTTCCAGTGACCCCTCTTGCCGCAGTTGAGGCAGATGTCGCGAGATTTGTCCTTTGGCTTCCTAGAAGCCACTGTCAACTTGCCTTTGCCCTTGTTCTTGAACTTCTTCTTCCTCGCACCTCCAATTGCCTTGGGCCCAGCCCTTGGCGCATGAGAGGTCGATGCATAATGCGCCTCGCGCTTGCTCCCCTTTAGGAGTTCCCTTTCGGACTCCTTCAGCACGGACAACAACTCCAAGAGTGTCGTCAGTATCCATCAACTTATAGTTGATGATGATTTGTTTCCAAGTATCGGGTAGCGATTGTAATAGCATATCAATCGTCAGCTCTGCCTCCAAGACAATGCCCATCTTGGCTAACTCATCTATGAGCGATCATTTGAGTCCCGTGGGCCTCAACTGATGCGCCGTCTGTCATCCGGGAGCGGAAGAGTTTCCTT
Source organism: Zanthoxylum bungeanum (assembly GCA_019454045.1). Classification (NCBI taxonomy): domain Eukaryota; kingdom Viridiplantae; phylum Streptophyta; class Magnoliopsida; order Sapindales; family Rutaceae; genus Zanthoxylum; species Zanthoxylum bungeanum. The sequence continues at coordinate 51,737 of SKCR01016408.1, read as the reverse complement.
ACTAGCTCGTACCTCTCCATCCGTGTTTGTGCGGTGGAGATCACGCAATCTTGCCATCATGTTATAGGGATCCAAGTCCCTGTTCTGGCGTCTGAAATGCTGGGTCATTGCAGCTAGCATAACTGACTGAGCTTGGTCACAATCGTCACTATGAGTCTTCCATAACTCTAGCTCCAGTGGCTCAGTGGGTTTAGGCGGGAGAGGTCTCTGAATAGTATACAGTACCCTCTCAGCCCCAAGCACTATCTTGAGGTTCATTTCCCAGTCGGCAAAGTTTGTCCCTTTGAAGACATTATCGCCCATGATTATGTCGCGGATATTACCTTTGCCAGTCATCTTGACAACTATAGTCCAACTATAAAGTCAACGATGTTATGGGTACAGTCAAACTGTTACAAGTAAAATAACAATATATTAGTCCAACTAATTATTAAAATATTGACGAAATAATTTTGAAAGACGCGTAAGGCTAAGTATCTGAACGAAATTGCAAATTCAATAATAGCCTCCCACTATTTTCTTCAAGTCTCTAACCCTCTGTAGAGAACTCGGGAAATCGAATTTCCTAGTGGGCTAGGATCCCGTTAAATAACACACAACCTTGACTTTGGCCAATAAAAGCTGTATGCTATTTAACTTAGGTAGATCTCTATGATCAATTGGATCTCATCCAATTCCTAGATCCGGTTAGGTGGACATCCAAGTCCGAAACATATGTATAATGTCAATGTATCCATTACATTTTCCTAACCCTATCCTCCGAATCATCTAGGCCTTGGCTTTGGCCAAAAACAAACCTAATGATTCCAGTTAAGCGGGACCCATTGACGAGGAAAGTTTCGTAATCAATGTCATTGGACAAAAAGTGATCTTGACTTTGGCCAATAAAAATCACGATTTGGACAAGACACCGATATGACAAAAACTCTCATGATTCAAGTACATCCTTGATTGACAAAGGTCTTGACTTTGGTCAAAAACAAACCAATGCCAACTTCGGATCTTGAACAAGAATCATTCAATGGAAGGATATTTGCTTAATATAAATTGAGGGATTTTCGCGTAATTGGCAACCAATTTATTTATCTTTGTTAGGTCTCATCATCATACACCCTTAAGCATGCTTCTAAAACATCATAAAGCGCGTAAAGTAAATTAATAGTGATATGCGGATGGATATATAAACAACTTGTTCCTAGAAAAAATCACTCCCTTTCCTCTCCCCGCTAGCACTATTCTACTACTACCCAATTACATAATACTATAAGAGAAACCTCATTTACATTGAGGGGAATTAGGTGAGAAGAGAATACAAAGAGATAAAGAGATAAGGCTGGACACGCAGGTCCAATTTATAAATTCCAAATTTACAATAATTTCTAAAATTACCCTTTCCCTTCTAATATCCATCCGATATACACTATTCATTCATCACATACATATATATTCAAACAAGACATGCTTTTACAACCAATCTAATCCAATTAATTAGTCTTTGTTTAAGTGATCATCCAATGTTCAAACAACGGTTTGATTTTGCGCGAGTCCAACTCGATTGAGAATAAGTACATAAGGTACGAATTCGCGAATTATATCGAACTACTTATTAAATCTAATTTAATTCGTATTCAATACTAATTCAATTATTTAATTCCAAATTAAATGTTTACACTTTAATGTGCTTTAAAGACTTAGATTCTAAATCTAATTCTATTGGGTCTCAAAGCCCAACTAACATCCAATGTTTAATTTAATTCAAGTCAAATGGGCTTTCAATTGATTTATTAAGGCTTGGGCTTTGGTCAATGTGGGTCAAACCCAATTACCAAGCCCAAATAAGGAATCACCCTTAAATGCCATAAAACCAATTTTAAGCCCATAAGGCCCAATTAAATTATTAAAGCCCATTATATTATATTTGGACTTAATGGAGTGATTTAGGCCCAAATTGGATCCAATCCTTTTGGCCCAAATCTACTTGGTCCAACCAAGCCCATTATGCCCAAATACAATATTAAAAGCCCAATTCACCAATTAAGCCCATTAATTAAATTTTAATATTCCAAACATTAAAGTCCAATTAATTAAAGTGTAATACCAAGATTAATATATAAACCAAATATTTCAAAAATACCCATTTAATTTATTAATCATCTATTGTTCAAAACATATGTCCAACATTAATTTGAACAAAAATCAAGTCCATTTGCATGTCTTTAGCATTCGGCCAAGTGAGAATTTTTGTGTCGATTTGTTTTTCAATCCGATTGAATTACTAATCTACGTCCCGTATACGTTCTAAGTCATCCAATGATCTTAAACACAAAAAATTCCAATACATCAATGTAGACACACATTCGGCCAAGGCATAAATTGGGGGAAAAATCATCCAATGCATTTTTCATAAAATTGATTCAAATTATGTCATATTACATACATATAAGCATACTCATTCATCAAATTTCACAAGAACATGCTTCAATCAATTTTACCCAAATTTTAACCTAATATATTTCATGCTTAAACCTAGCTCAATGATACCATTGTTGGTTTCTATTATATGTCCCAAGGAAAAAGATTAAGCATATGAATACAACAATGAATATATATATTAACTTGAAGCATGGCGGAATCATACTTACAAAGCTTTGTGATGAAGAAGAAGATGAACAAATGGTGGAAGCTCCAAGGTGGATGATTTTCGGCCAAGGAAGACAAGAGGTGGAAAGCTCCAAGCTTTGTGTATTCCAAGCTCTTTGATGGTTTCCCTATCACCTCTTTGATCCTTCAATGTGCTAGCAAATGGAGAAAAGAAAATCAAATCTTCTTCTTCCTTTGGAGTTCAAGGCATTTGAGAGAGAGAGGAGAGTTTTTGTGTTATTAATTTTGTTACAAAAATCAATTATATTTATGTCATAATAATTTATTAAATTAATAATAAACTTATGACACAAACCATGCAATGGCTTAGAGTGTCAAACACTCAAACTCCATGCAAAACAATTGAGTGTATTGTACACTATCACCATGCAATGCATTAACCATTAAATAATGCATATAATGACATGTGTCATGTGGGCCCACACGTTTCCAAATGAAAGTGGGCCCACGTGCACTCACGCGTTCGGGTTCGATATTTCTGAAATACCGAACTTACGTCGCGACGTTAATTAAATCGAATTTAAATAAATAATTGCGCCTGGCGAAATTATTATTTACGTCGCTAACGAATTAATTCTAAATTAACTCGTATGCCCGAATTAAAATCTAATTTTAATTTCGCGTCGAAATCGAATTTCGATTATTATATCGAATATAATAATTTTATCGATTAATTCTAAATTAATCGTTCTCTCTCTAAACAAGGCACTTTATCCAAGATAAAGTTTCTCCGCAATTAATCCAAGATTAATTAAGTCCGAATCAAATATCATAGGTGAATCTTCAGGAAGCGACCCAAGAGATCTCCGGATATGTTGGCAGTAAATACGGTCGTCGGATAATCCGAACACGTACGTACCTCGTACTACGTTCTTACCGATTCACAAGACAAGGTTGGCTTCTAGCAAAGCGCCATGCCTACCCAATTCTCCAGAAATATTCTTACTGGAATATAGGATCTATATCAAGCGTAGTATACCGTAGTATTGCGTACATCGATCCAGTATCGGATGATCACATGTTAGGCCTGGGGCTGGAGATGTGTCTGCCCCGTACGAAACATATATCGGACATCAAGCAACTAATCTCTTTAAATCGGACAATCCTGACCTGGTCATATTGTCCCGACGGTTGCAACCTTTTATAGAGTACTAGTTCTGTGTCCTGCGTGATCATCACCTCCATATGTCTGAAGTGATACTTCCATCTCGACATCACATCCAGTACACTACGATTCTCTATAACCCAGAAGAGGTGTACACAGAACCGGTTAAGGTCCCCAACCACCAAAACCAAAGTTTACCGATTGTCGCAAGTACTAGCGATGTAAGTCTCAGGTTAAGACCATATATACCTACCCTGATGCGGCCTCCCATAGACACGCAGACATACTACCAATGGGATTCCGCGGGGTCTATCCAGAGCGAAGCTGTTTTCCGTACCATCGGTAAAACACAACCTCCTATCGCACTTGCATAAGTATCCAATACTTAAATATATGAGAACTATGCTGTTGTGACCTCACAACGTGCACAAGCGCAATACTAGTCTATTCCGCATTATCGATGTATGATCTCGATAATACTCCGACTAGGGATATTTAATGATTAAACCTTTATGGATTGATACTGTCTCATATCATCTCAATCCGGTATTAATCATATGGACTTTCGCCATTTATATATCCAAGTAAATAATATTACAAAACGGCAAAAGGCAATTTCATTATCACATAGTTAATTTTGTACAATAATACAATATCATTTACAAACAGTGACGCTATGGGACATAATGTCTAACAGACACTACTCCACTTGTAGTTGGTTATATAGTTGAACTATAGTAACCATTGGATTTTGAGTGTACCCAAAATCGTTGATTGGATAGTTGGACTATTGCAATCGAGATGGCTGGAAAGATTAGCGTTAGGGACATCATCATGGGCGATAATATCTAACGGCTCCAATTTTCCAGATTGGGAGATGAATCTCAGGATAGTCTTGGGTGTCGAGAATTTACTCTACGTCATAGAGAAACCTCTCGAGCCTGAGCCCGGAGTTGAGTAAATAGTAGAGCATGAGCTTTGGAAGACTCATCGTGATGATAACTTTAGTGCTCAATCTGTCATGCTTGCCGTAATGACTCCTCAGTTTCGTCGACAGAACAAAGGATTAGATCTTTATAGTATGATGTTGAAGTTGAAGGATCTTCACAGATCTAACCTTAGATCAAAGAAGAACGAATTGCACAAGAAGCTCTTTCACTCGTGTATGTCAGAGGGTACATCTGTCGAGCACTATGTGTCGCAGATGATTGCTGACATCGAACAGCTAGGTCAGCTAGGCATAACCTTTAAGGTCGACACTTCCATATATTTGATCTTACAGTCTCTGTCTGATTGCTGGGGCGGGTTCATCATGAACTATAATATGATGAACCAAGAGAATACTCTTGGAGAGTTAATGGCAATGCTGAAAGAAGCAGAGCTAGAGCTTCTAAAGGGCAAGAAGCATGAGGCACATCTTACTTCTACATCCCAGAAGGCCAAGGCTTGGCCGAAGGCTTCTGGGGGTGTGAAGAAAATGAAGAAAAATGGCAAGGCCAAATCATCACAGTCTCATGGGAAAACTAAGGACATATCCCAAGACGTCTGCCTACATTATGGTAAACGGGGTCACTGGAAGCGTGACTGCCGTGAGTACAAGGCGTAGTTGAAGGAAGTGAAGACGGGCAAGGTTCCGGCTTCAGGTATGTTTGTTATAAACATGTCCACTACTGGTTTTAAAAATTAGATTTTTTATTCTGGATGTGGTACTCACATATGTATTGGTGTGCAGGATCTGCTAATTAGCACGATACTGGCTTCAGGAGAGATCGACCTATGAGTCCGAAATGGGACGAAAGTCGCTGTTTTGGCCATTGGGACCTATGTTTTGTATCTATCATTGGGGCATGTAATTACATTTGGTGACTGTTATTTTATACCTAGTTTGACTAGGAACATCATCTCTGTATCATGTTTAACCCGATGCGGGTATACCTTTGTAATTAGGAACACTGGGTGTTTTGTATATAAAAATGATATTTTGATATGTACAGCAGATGTTAATAATAGTCTTTATATTTTGAATATAATTGAAATCTCAAACATATAACATGACAAACAAAAAGCTCAAATTAAGTAACACAGATGAAACTTATTTGTGGCTTTGTCGTCTGGGACACATTATCAAGACACGTATATCCATACTTTCGAAGAGTGGATACATGGACGGATTTGATCATAATTCATATGATGTCTACGAATCTTGTTCATTAGGAAAAGTGCCTAAAACGCCTTTTAACGGTAAAGGTGTATGTGCCACCGAGCTGTTAGCCCTTGTTCATGGTGATGTATGTGGGCCCATGTCTAGCTAGGCTAAAGGTGGATAAGAATACTTCGAAACCTTTACGGATGAGGCATCACGTTATGATTATGTGTATCTTATGAAACAGAAGTCCGAAACTTTTGAGAAATTCAAAGAGTTTCGACACGAAGTAGAAAAATAGACCTGCAAAAGTATTAAAGCATTACGGTCAGACCGTGGTGGAGAGTACTTGACCAATGAGTTTCTCGATTACTTGAAAGAATATGGTATTCTTTCGAAGTGGACTCCTCCCGGAACACCTCAATTGAACGATGTGTCCGAACGGAGAAACCGAACTTTGTTGGACATCGTAAGGTTAATGATGGTCGTATTGAGCTACAAATTTCCTTCACGGGATACGCATTGAACAGTGCAATACTTATTTTGAATAAGGTTCCGTCAAAGTCTGTTGGACAGACTCCATATGATATATGGACAGGAAAGAAACCGGGTTTCTCATTCCTGAAGATTTGGGAATGCTGGGCATAGATTAAACGTTCAGATGGTGCTAAACTAGAACCCAAATCAGATAAGTGCCTATTTGTAATTGGTTATCCTAGGGAAACCAAATGATATTATTTCCACAACCAATAAGAGAACAAAATATTTGTTGCTCTTCATGCGGTTTTCCTTAGAGGAATTCCTAAATGCAGTGGTAAGTGGGAGGAAAGTAGAACTCGATGAAAATCGAAGTGATACTGTTCCTGACACCGATCCCTTCATGGAACATGAACATTTCATCAGGGATTAGACTGTTCCACAATCTTCTAATACACAAGAACTGCGTAGGTCGGAGAGAGTCAGAAAACAACCTAAGAGGTATGGGTTTCTGATCTCACCTCATGTAAACATTAATCTTACTGAGGATAATAAACCAGCTACGTATGAGGTAGCGATACAAGGTATCGACTCTGCTTTATGGCAAGGTGCCATGAAGTCCGAAATAGATTCCATGTATACCAAGCAAGTTTGGACACTAGTTGATGTACCAGAAGGTATTGCGCCTATTGGTAGCAAATGGGTCTTCATGGTGAAGACAAACATGGATGGTAACATAAAAACGTACAAAAGCTAGGCTTGTAGCGAATGGGTATCGTCAACAACATCATGTCGATTACGACGAAACCTTTTACCCGTTGCTATGATTAAATCAATTCAGATAATGTTTGCTATAGCTGTATATTTCGATTATGAAATATAACAGATGGACGTCAAAACCGCTTTCCTTAATGAAAACCTTTTGTAGGATGTTTATATGAAATATCCTGACGGTTTTGTCATGCCAAAATATGCGAACAAGATTTGCAAGTTAAATCGATCCATTCATGGATTGAAGCAAACATCGCGTTCTTGGAACTAACATTTTAATGAGATCATAATGGTATATGGTTTCATTCAAAACGAAGATGATTATTGTGAATATAAGAAGGTTAGTGGGAGGGCACTAACATTGATTGTCCTATACGTTGATGATGTATTGCTTCTTAGCAATAACAATCCCATGTAACAATCTGTGAAAGCTTGGCTTTCATTAAAATTCTCCATAGAAAATCTTGGGAGAGGCAACTTTTATTTTAGGAATAAGGATCTACTATGATAGATCTAAAAGTTATTGACACTCTCCAAGAGCTAGTACCATGACAAACATATATGCGACCTGGTGTCTCATATGCTTTAAGCATCTGCAGTCACTATCAGGCCGATCCAGGTGATGGTTATTTGATTGATGTTAAGAACATCCTTTAGTATCTTAGACGAACTAATGATGCTTTATTAAGTTTTAGAGATGGATAACTTCAGGTGACTGGGTTCACCGATGCAAGTTTTCAAACCGATAAAGACTACTGTAAGTCGCAATCAGGGTACATATTTTGTTTGAACAATGGAACAGTGAGCTGGAAATCTTCCAAGCAAGATATTATTGCCGATTCAACAATAAAACCGGAATACATTGTTGCGGCTGAGGTAGCAAAAGAAGCATTTTGGATATATAAAATTCCTAATTGGATTAGGAGTAGTTCTGTTAGTAGCTGAGCTGGGCTACATCACAGGCTAAGGAACCATGGTCTCATCAATAATCCAAGTATGTACTTCGACGATATCATCTGATTCGTGAGATCACACATCTTGGCGATGTGAAGATCGAAAAGATCGTTTCAGATGATAACCTTGCAGATCCGCTGACGAAAGTTATTTCTCAGTAAAAGTTTGAGCGACTCGTACATAGTTCAAGTGTTGGACACTTGAGTGATTGGCTATAGGCCAAGTGGGATATTTTTGGACAATTATGACCCATAGCATCACTATTTGTAAAAAACATCGTGTTTTTGTACAATTCAACTATGTGACAAAGGAAATTGCTCTTTTATCATTTTGTAATTGGATTACTTGGATATATAAATGATAAAAGTCCAAATGATTAGTACCGGATTAATAAGATATGAGACAATATTAATTCATGAAAGGTTTAATCATTAAATATCTCTAGTCGTAGTATTATCGAGACTAGACATCGATAATGTGGAATAGACTAGTATTACACTTGTGCGCGTTATGGAAGCTTAACGACATAGTTCTAATATATTTATGTATTGGATACTTATGCAAGTGTGATAGGAGGTTCTGTTAGCCATTGGACTAGGAACAGCTTTGCTCTGGATAGACCCATCGGAATCTCATTGGTAGTATGACTATGTGTCTATGGGAATCCGAATCAGGGTAGGTGTATGTGGGTTTAACTTGAGACTTGCATCGCTAATACTTGGGACAATCAATATACTTTGATTTTGGTCATAACGGAGCTTTAACAGGTTCTGTGTACGCCTCTTCTGGGTTTACTGAGAATCGTAATGTATTGGATGTGATGTCAAGATGGAAGTATCACTTCAGTCATATGGAGATGATGATCACGCAGGAATACAGAACTAGTACTCTTAAATGCTGTAGCTATCGGGATAATATGACTAGGTCATGATTATCCAATTATAGAGACTAGTTGCTAGTGATCCGATATATGTTTCGTACGAGGCAGACACAATTCCAGCCCTAGGCCTAGCATGTGACATCTGATACTGGATCGTATTACGCAATACATTGTATACTACGCCTGATACATATTATATATTCTTCGTTGAATATTTCTGGAGCATTGGGAGGCACGGTGTTTTGCTAGAAGCCAACAATGTCTTGTAAATCTGTGAGAATGTGATATTGGGTATGCACGTGTTTGGATAGTCCGACAACCATATTTACTGCCAACATATCCATGGATCTCTTGGGTCACTTCCAAAGATTCACCGATGACATTTGACTCGAACAGAATTAATCTAGGATAATTATGAGAGAGAAAATTAATCTGGGATTAATTACGGCAAGAATTAATCTGGGATTAATTATGAGAGAAAGAATTAATTTGGGATTAATAACGGCAAGAATTTATTTGGGATTAAATTCGTCTAGAAGAGAGAACGCGATTAAGTTGGAATTAATCGGTAAAGTAAATTTAATAGTTAAATTGGATTTTACAATTTAATTTTTATTTAATTGGGCTAAAATAATATATTGGATATATTAATTGAGATTGGATTTCAATACGGAATTAAAATTGGATTTTAATTCAAGCGAACGAATTAATTTGGAATTAATTCGTAAGCGACGTTCGTAATAATTTTGCGAGACATTATTATTTAATTAAATTGGATTTAATTATTTAGTGACAGAAAATTCGTTTAATCGGATTAAACGAACCCGAGCCCAAAGTGTGTTGTGTAAGCCAACTTGAATTTTGAATTCAAAGTGATGGACCCACTCACTTACATCACTTGTCACTATTTGTGATGGGTGTAGTTGGCTAATTAAATGTTAGACTTTAAAACACAACACACACCAAGTTTGACTAAACTATTCATCATCTCTCTCTTTTCTCTTCATGTTGGCCAAACTTCTCCCTCTCTTTTCTTGAATTTTTGTTGTAAAAATTCATCAAAGCTAGCACTTTAGGAGTCAAATAAAGGTGATAGGAAAACTCACCCAAGAGTTTAGAACTCAAAAGGAGGGCTTGGAGCTTCTACATCCAACAAAAGTTTCGAACTTCAACCGATCAATGTAAGTTATTCCGCAAACTTTCTTGATAAATTCACACACAAATCATGTTTAGGATCATTGGGCAAGTCTTAGAGACACTAACAAGAGGATACACTTTCATTACTTCCACTACAAGAAAAAAGGCTTTTACTGATACTAAATTAGTGTCAGTAAAGGGTTTTACTGACACTATATAAATGTGTCAGTGTTGCCGCAGCCAGAAATCACTGACACTAGTTTCTAGTGTCAGTGATTCTTAGTGTCAGTAAACGTTAATACTGTAGTATCAGAAAATTATTGACACTATGGTATCAGTAATCTCTCACACTATTTTAGTGTCAGTAAATTATTGACACTATATCATCAGTATTTAGTGATACTATAGTGTCAGTAAATTTTGTTACTGCAGTATCAGTATATCGCATATATTTGATTTTTAATGTCAGTAATTATTGTTACTATAGTATCAATATCCGTCAATATCTTTTAAAATTTAAAAATCGTATTATTTCACAATTATATTTCTTATTTTTTGTAATTAAATTAATCATAAAATATATATATATATATATATATATATATACCAACTCAATGAAATAAAAAACTAAAAAATTACATTTATATAAAATTCGCAATATAATAGATTAATCGTATTAATCAATTCAACAGTATCACATGATGAATACAAAAACTCCATAGACAATCTTTAAATTAACATATATATATTTCAAAAACTACTCTTAAAGTCCCATCAAAATGTCATGCCCCCACAGAATCTTGATTTATAACTATTGAAAAATCACTCTACATTGGAATGTAAACAACCTCTGGATGATATATGATTCCTCCCTACATGGGTCCTCTAGCATTGTCATGCTGAACTCTGAACCCGACAAAAGAGGCCAAGGTGCCATCATCTTTAGGTATGGTACATTCAACCTGCAATTTCATACAAAATCCATATGTCAGATCACGTCTTAGGATTCCACCTCATGTATTCATGTCAGTTCTCGAGTCATTCATGAACCATGCATGCCAGTTTTCAGAATATGTTTTTTACGATAATCAAAGACGAATATGGCAACCTGCATCACTCACTCAGTTGATTCTATAAAAAATAAAATCACCTTGATTTCCCTGAAAGGAATAAGTAAACTTCTCTCGAGCTTAGAGTCCAATCCTAGCAGCCTTGCTGCCAGCTTAAAGTTTCTGTTGGTAGCAACTAATGCATTCATGGTTGTATTAACACTCCTGATTCCTGAACAGATTAACACCAAGTATTAGACTTCTTGGTGTGGCTCCAAGACGATGAAAGCGAATAAATTTAAACAAACTTTCTCACAGGCAAGTCAATGTCAAAGAAGATCAAATATTACACATCATAACAACTAATGATGGGCTATTCTGTCAGCAATGAATCAAGTTTAATCCAGAAACTCCTACATTAACAACTAATTTGTCAGCAGACATTTCCATGGCCACATGAAATTAACAATTTCATTAATGACATTGGATCCCATAACTTCTGTCAGCATCCTATGCTTGCTTATAAAAATTTGAGCAAGTATATCACCAAAGGTGACCCAAATGAAAGTTCAAATCTGTGCAAAGCTTAAACTAGCAGCCTTTGAATTTAACATCCTCATCATTATCATAATTCAGTTTGGCCTTTTCACCAAACTTAATTTAATGATGATGAAATTGAATTCAGAGGTGGTTGATGGATAAGATCAAGGACTAAAGAAAGTCTTCAACACTTGAAAAATATTCAAAATTTATAAACTCTCCAGTTCATCAAGTTTGTGTTGAAGATTAGCTGGGAAAGAAACAAAACTGACTGCAATGCATAATGCATTTCCTTAAGAAAGGTCTTGATGCACGCATCATTACTCGTGTTTTTTTACAGAGAGATTGTTTCCAAAGTTGCGACGAAGCGGATAGCAAAAACTTATTAAAAAATCACTTGAGGGAGGCACTATTTGTGATGGAAAGTTATAATAAGGCAAGTCAATACAAGAAAAGGGCCTTCAAATTAGTGCATCAATTTCTAATGAACTCAAACAAAATCAAGACCATGACCAGAAATAAATATCTCCAAGAAAATAAAAATAAAAAAACAACTTTTAAAGCACTTACCAAATATCAAAGAGGAAGCTTAGAACCCAAAACTCAGAAACTGAAACTTGATTACAGCTTCAAGAAAAGGGGCTGCAAGTACTGAACCTTATAGCCAAAACCAAAAGACACAGGAACAGAATCAGAATCCAATTCCTCAGAATCAAACAACACCTCACCAAAAAGATTATCCTAAAAAATCTCAGCCAAAAAAAGTTCTGACAAATCTTTCCATATATACAGAAACAAACCAAACTTACACAAGCATATATGCTTCTTTCAGGACCAAACTTCTTTCAGAGTTGTGAAGGAAAAATTCTGACAAATCTTTGCATATATACAGAAACAAACAAACTTACAGAAGCATATATGCTTCTTTCTTGGCCACTACCTAAAAGAGATATGAGCATGTGATACAAACATACATACATATGAATTGAAAAAAAAAAACACACACCTGATTATGGCATTTCTAATATACAAACATACATACAAAAAGCCTTTCTGAAACAAATGAAGCTTCACCTCTTTAGGAGTATGAAACTCCATATTGCAACAACGGGCGCAAGGACATCTAATTAACATTCGATTTTCAGAATTAAGAATTGCAAACTCCAAGAATTCATCAACTCCAACACGATATTCACTGGAAAGTCTATCACAATATATCCATTTTTTGTCCATTTTACGTACCTAACCTGTTCATAATATGTACCTTGTCGATGTAAGTTTATAAAATTTTCATAATTAGTTTCAAAGGTTTAAAGAAAACATACATTAGAGTAAAATAACGAAGAACATTGGCTCCAATCCAATGTTATTTTTCTGCAATGTTCTCGATCTTCCTAACTACCAAAAGACCATCTCTCAGCACCCTCTATAACAGAAGTAAATTAGCATTTCAGAGAAGCCATAAAAATACAACTATCCAGAAACAAGAATATGAATTAGATGACACAACCATCCATGCAAAAGATTGAAAGAACCTTCATATATGAATTAGATTGTCGAGTCACGACACAACCATCCATGATTGAAAAACAGGGGTAAAAGTAAAACAATATACATCATACATCAATACCTGTCCTTGACCAGGCTTCTAATGCGAGCCTTTTCTCGGAAATAACAAATTCTTATTAACACACATCAGAAAATGTTGTGCAATTCTTATTGGAAAATATATTAGCACACCAAAAACGAAAAATATTACTAGATTAGTATTAGAGCACTTACCCCAAATACAACGTGCTTATTGTCAAGCCAATCACATTTTGCACACGTGATAAAGAACTGCGATGAAAAGAAGTGCAAGTAATCTACAAGATAATAGATAATTTGAGAAATCTTCAAGAAATAACATTCCAATTGATAATGCTCAATTTTGGGTTATATAACAAAATATGTGGAAAGAAAATGTAATAACAATTCACAAACTCATTCGCGGTTCAAAATTTTTGGATAGAGACCTTTCTATGTACAGCACAAAGCTGCAGTGAGGCTCGGTTATGGGTCGCGGCTCAAGCGATGGATGGTGAGATGCAGAGATGGTGAAGGTCTGGTCGACTGCAACTGCGAGAGGCGGCTGGAGTGGAGAGAGTTTAGGGTTTAAACTTTAAATTCGTTTGAGAGAAAGAAGAGAGGCTAGGTTTAGTCTTTAGATTTTTTAGTTTTTTACTTTTTAATTTTTAAGTTAAACTTAAATTACTAATATATCCTTATACACTTAATAAATATTTGAAAATTTTAAGGGTAAATTTGTAATAAGGTATCATTAATTTACTGAGACTAAATTTACTGATACTCTAGTGTCAGTAATATATGCGAAAAACGTCACTTCCGCGAGGTGTTGGTTCGACTCCAGACAACTACGCGTTTTTTTTTTTTATTTCTTACTGATACTATTGTAATAGTAATTACTGACACTAAAATCGCTGATACCATAGTGTCAGTAATTATTGATATTTAAGTGAAAAACACGGAAATAGGCCCATTTACACGTCGTTTCTGACACTTTTAGCCTAGTGTCACTAACCTTAGTGTCAGTAAAGGCCTTTTTTCTTGTAGTGTTCTATTTTAGATATCTCTCTTATTATAATATATTAACTTTGTGTGATATTACCAACCGACCGTATAGGCGGTATCCTGATTAAGTCAAATTTATAATTAATTCCAACCGACCATACAGGCAGTATCCAGTTTAGTCAGGTTAAAACCAATTTTATTAAGTCCAACCGACCATAAAGGCAGTATCCTCATTAAGTCATGTTTTAAACAGTTTATATATTATAATTAAGGGAGATTAATCTAAATATTAGTAATAAAAGCTTTACCTTTCACCCCAGCAGAGGGGAGTTACCTCCTCATTGTTGAAAAGTAAATACTGAAAAGTAAAGAAAAGAAAGTACTATTACGTAAAAGTAAATTAAATACATAAAGTAAAGACTGAAAAGTAAATAAAACAAATTGCTAATGTGAAAATTAAATACTGAAAGCTGTAAATAAACAAACAAGATACAATCTTCTTAGTATTCTTAATAAATTTCTTAGAAGAAAGTATGAAATGAATTCTGAAATTTGACCTCAATTTATAGGTAAAAATTAGCCTCACGAGTCGCGACGCGTGGAACATTGTGCGTCACGACGCGCCATTGATGATGGACGCGTGGCACACAACTTCCGTAGATGAGGACACGTGGCGGGGTCAGCATCGGTAGCTCAATAATTGTGTCGGCGTCACGATGTGGAAAGTTGTTGGGTGTCACGACACTGACGTCAGCATTGACATGTGTTGATGATGATTGTCGGCAGCATGTGATGGTGATACGTTTCCGATGCACGTTAGCATGAGTTGCTGTGATGTTGACACTTGGCAGGCGCATGTTAGTAAAAGCGCACTTTAGCAAAACGGCACATTTTAGCAGGAAATTTATATTTTTGCCCCTTTTGTCAATTTTTCGTTGTTTTGGCCCCGAATTACCTCCAGAGAGTCCTATTATTTTATTTATCTACAAAATACCACAAAACACATCAAAATATTCATAAAACTCTAGAAACTATACAAAATATTAAGTCAATGGAGTAAATTGTATAATGTATTTACCACTCATCAACGATAATGTGGTTTGCACTTGGAATACAATTCCACATACCATGGGGAGGATGGCCAATTGATCTGTTGTCTTTTTAACCGTTATTCACGTTTTAGATTACAATCTTAGTTTATTATTGGATCCATTCCCCACTTATTGTATTGATCTTTTAAAACGGTAGTAAATTGTTGTTTACCATGTCATTTCATTTATGTAATTAACTAACGGTATTCTTCTTACTGTTACAATGATTTTATGTTTCTAGATTGCACAGAACATCTGCCAGACTTCCAGTAAGTCCATTCAGACATTTATATGATATTCGGCCGACCACGGACACATCCGATCGGGCGTCTTTGAGACGAGGCCCAATGAAAGCATGTCTTATATTGTTTTATCAATATTTTATTTATTGTTGTGGCATGTTTAACATTTTGTATATCTTGCTAGTGTCATTGTAATTTCATTTACGTATTTTAGATTTCACACTTTTAAATTTTGTTTATTTATCACATTTTACTTTCATATTTGCGCAATTTGTTTGTCTTTAAGTTATTTTTTATGTGATATTTCATTATAAGATATATGATACCTTATTTAAGTGTAAATGATATAATAAGATCAATGAGGGACCATTTCGAACCCAATCAGGTTTAAGGTCAGACATTGTGAGGGTGTAGTACGACCTTAAATCAATCTCAGTGTTTCATACTTGGTGGCGACCCCCTTGTTCTCTAATTAATCTCCCACGGGATTAAATGTACTCTCTATGAGTTGCGAGCCCAATAGTGTAGTGGTCGCCAACATCATAGGCATAATGGTAAACCTCGCTTCACTCCTACAGTGTGGTTTTTGTGTTCATACTACTTTAGGCAATTCCTCTAACCATCTGCCCTTCTTCTCGTCCAATTTGCATTTGAGGTTGTTAACAATCAACTTATTTTTAGCCTTTTCTATTCCATTAGCTTGTGGATAGTACACTAGTGAAAAGTGGACTCTGATCATATATTGTTCAAAAAACTCAATGACCTTAGGGTTGTTGAACTGAGCGTCTTTTTCCTTCGTCAGGCCGCTAGGGATTCCAAATTTTCGAATTATGTGCATCCAGATGAAGGCAATCACGTTATTCTGGATGATCTTGGTGTAGGGTATAGCTTCTACCAAGTTTGTAAAGTAATCAGTGGCCACTAGAACAAAGCAGTTTCCTTCTTTTGCCATTGGAAGCTTCCCAATGATGTCCAAAGCCCAGCATATGAAGGGCCAGAGAGTGCCTATATAATTCAACACTTCAGAAGGTTGGTGTATTGTGGTCGCATGCTTCTGGAACCTCTTGCACCTTCATTCAAAGTGTTTTTCACTCTTAATCATGTATGCTCAGTGATACTCGCCGGTAAGGATCTGGTGTGCTAAGCTTGTGCCACTTGTGTGATTGCCACATGCCTTCGCATGCACTTGTTGTAGCACATACTCATGATCTTGTTCTCTAACACATCGCAGGAGTGGCCCATCGAATAATATCTTGAAAAATTCCCTTCATTTACTACGTATCTGACAGCCTTTTTTCTGAGCTTCCGGGCTTCGTTTTTTACTTGGGTGATGAGCGGAAAATATATCAATATTTACCGCCCCTTTTACTTAATATTTTGTTTAGTTTCTCAGATTTGATGAACGTTTTGATGTTTTTAGTTTATTTTACAGATAAAATAATATTGGAATACAATGAAATCATTTAGGACAAAATGTGGGTCAAATAAGGGTAAAATTTGGACTTGACATATTAATTTTGGAGATGGGAAACTTGAAAGGGCATTTTACGAAGTGCAGTTTTGGAAATTCCGGTTTTGCGCATCTGTCGTATTTTGGGTATAACTTGTCACTCCAATATCGGATTGAGCTGATTCAAGTTCGAGATTAAAGAAGACTCAAATATTTACAACTTGGAAAGACAATATAATTTCGAATTTTGAAGATTTCATGCCCAAAATTGATGAACCATTCAGAAGAGTGTTGTGTGTAATTATTAAAGTCATTTTCAAAGAAAAAAATAAATTAATAAATAAATAAACAATAAAAATTATCAAATCACCACCAAACATGATAAGCAATTAGTGGAACAATTAATAATGGATTTGGTGGAGCAATTAGTGGAGCAATTAGTGGAGCAATTAATAATTGATTTGGTGGATGATTTGATGGAGGCAAAATTTTGCCTATAAATACCAAGCCATTTCATTTGTAAATTAATACTTTATTCTAAGGATTTCCTTAAGAATACTAAGAAGATTGTATCTTGTTTGTTTATTTACAGCTTTCAGTAATTAATTTCCGCTTTCGCACTTTCTTTTCTTTACTTTTCAGTTTTTACTTTCCGCAATTTACTTTTATGCACAATACTTTTCTTTCTTTAATTTTCATTTTTTACTTTTCAGTAATGAGGAGGTAACTCCATTTGCTGGGGTAAAAGGTAAAACTTTTATTACTAATATTTAGATTAATCTCCCTTAATTATAATATATAAACTAGTTAAAACCTGACTTAACGAGGATACCGCCATATTGGTCGGTTGGTAATTATTTAAATTGGTTTTAACCTGACTAAACTGGATACCGTCTGATTGGTCGGTTGGTAATTAATTATTCATTTGACTTAATCTGGATACCGCCTATATGGCTGGTTGGTAATTAACATGCAAAGTTAATATATTATATTAAGGGAGATATCTGAAATAGAACTAATAAAAGTGGATCCTTTTACCTTAGCATTTTCTTTTATTATACTTTTACTTTATTTACTTTTCAGCAATTTACTTTCAGCATTTACTTTTCAGCAATTTACTTTCATCAATTTACTTTGCATTTTTTCAGTAGTTTACTTTCCGTCATTTTCTTTTCAGCATTTACTTTGTCTTTTATTTTATTTAAGTTTTTACTACCCGTAAATATATGTCGTAACTAAGCCAGTTATCTGGGGTTTTGATGAAATCCAATATCACCGGTTTATAAGGGGTTAAATTACAGTTTCGATAATATAAAGGTTTATTTATTGAGCCATAATCCTAATACATTTTATTAACTGGCCATTAATAAAATTGAACTGGTAAACTTAAAATGAACTTGGAAAATGGATTTTAAGTTTAAGACCTTAGACTTAATAGCCCACGATCTTCCTTGAGGATAGATAACCCTTTAATAGATTTCCTTACAGGATAGGAATACCATGTCGGGCGAGGGTAGCCATAATTGGAACTTAATCTTAATAATTCAGATAACTTGGTTAACATAGGAATATGTTTAATTGGGTTATACTGAGTATTTGTATCTGACCATCGAAATAAGCTTTTACATAATTTTGTGTTCCAGGTTAATAAACCAATATATTGCACAAATGTAAAATAACCACTTCATCTTTTAAAAAGATATTGGAAGGATTCACAACCCTGGATAGTTTTATAAATTTGAATTTTCTTCAATCTACTTTCAAGCAATTTTATTTACTTGTTTTAACTTTAAAGTCACCACTCAATCAAACAATCAATCCATTAGATACTTGTAAACATTTAACTTCATAAATTGATAACAAAAGGTTTTAAGTCCTCGTGGGATCGATATTTTTTATACTACTTGAACGATACGTGCGCTTTCGTTATACGCGTGTGATTACGCACCGGTCAAGTTTTTGGCGCCGTTGCCAGAGACTTATTTATCTTTCACTATTAGTTTAGGGGTTAGATACCTTTACTATTATTTTTGTTTTCTTTTGTTTCAGGTTCCCAACACTTCATGAGACGAACCAGAAGCTTTGAACTCCGACCGCTTGACCCAGAAATTGAAAGAACCATCAGACAGTTGAGAAGGGAAAGGCGAGAAGGCCAAGAAGCTTTAGTCAACATGAAACCTAAACCTTTGGAAGTTGCACCACCAATACCCATTCGAGACAGAACCATTCCGGTGGTCGACGACTTCATTTCATGTATTGTACTTCCTCCTTTACCAGCAAATGCGTGTGACATCAAAACATGCATTCAGATGATTCATCAGTCAGTGCAGTTTGGGGGGAAAGCAACTAAAGATCCTAATACCCACATCAGCAACTTCCTAGAAGTTTGCGGCACTTTCAATTACAACCGAGGAGCTGAAGAAGCAATGAGACTGCGGGTTTTTCCATACTCCTTGAAAGACATAGCTAAAGCTTGGCTACATTCACTACCAGCAGGTTCCATCACAACTTGGAACACTTTAGCCACCAAATTTCTTTCAAAGTACTTTCCACCAGCCAGAACTGGAAAGCTGAGGAATGACATCATATCCTTTGTGCAACAAGACTCAGAAACTCTCTACGAAGCTTTGGAAAGGTATAAAGATTTGCTCCGAAAATATCCTCACCATGAGATTCCAAAATGGCTTCAAGTCCAAACTTTCTATAATGGACTTTCTGGACTGATGAGAACCACAATCGATGCTGCTGCTGGAGGAGCTTTAATGGCAAAAGGAGAAGATCAAGCCTGGGACCTAATCGAAGAAATGGCCAACAACAATTCCTTGTGGCCAATAGAAATGAGAATGATCCAAAGAATTGCAGGAATTTATGAAGTTGGAGTCAATACAACAGTCAACGCCAAGCTGGATCAGATATGCAAATTCATGGAGACTCTTACCACTGGATCCACAAGTTCACCATATGGAGGAGCACCATAACCAAACCAACTTGAAGAAATGGTGAATTATGTCAACAATTTCAACAGACATGGGAATATTCCATATTCCAACACCTACAACCCATAGTGGAGGAATCATCCCAATTTTTCATGGGACAACAATTCAGGGCAAAAGAACAATCCACCACCTGGATTTCAGCAACAGAACAAAGGCCTGAAGCAGGCAAATGAACCAGGAATAGCAGAAGTGTTGGCTCAGTTAAAAAAGTATGATGCTATATTTCAGAACCAATCAGCTTCTATCAAAGCACTAGAGAATCAAATTGGACAACTGGCCAATGCTCAGAGTTACAGACCGTCAGGTAATCTTCCCAGCAACACAAAACCAAATCCAAGGAATAGAGGGAATGAGCAATGTCAAGCCATAACTTTGAAAAGTGGTACTGAGATCAACAAAGATATTGGAATCAAGGCATCCATTGAAGAAATTCCAAAAGAAGCAGTTCCACAGATGGAGGAAAATGAGCAAGAAAGAATCACTCTACCTCTACATTTTCCACAGCGTCTCCAGAAAAACAAATTGGACAAGTAGTTTGCTCGATTCCTGTAGATCTTTAAAAAGCTGCATATCAATATTCCATTTGCAGAAGCGTTGGAACAAATGCCTAGCTATGTCAAATTCATGAAAGACATTCTTTAATGAAAGCGAAGATTATGAGATTACAAGATAGTAGCATTGACAGAAGAGTGTAGCGCCATCATTTAGAGGAAACTTCCCCCAAAGTTGAAAGATCCTGTCAGTTTCACCATTCCTTGCGTCATAGGAGAGCATAACTTTGGTAGGGCTTTGTGTGAACTAGGTGCAAGTGTTAACTTGATGCCTTTTTCTATTTTCAGGAAATTACAAATTAGAGAAACAATGCCCACATCAGTCTCTTTGCAACTTGCTGATAGAACGCTCATATTTCTGATAGGTGTAGTTGAGGATGTGCTGGTTAAGGTTGACAAATTTATTTTCCCAGTAGATTTTATTGTCCTTGATATGGAGGAAGATGAAGACGTGCCCATCATCCTCGGGAAACCATTCTTGGCTACCGGGCAAACCATTATTGATGTACAAAAAGGAGAACTAACCATGAGGGTACAAGACCAAGAAGTAACATTCAATGTTTTCAAAGCCATGAATTTCCGAGATGACGAAAAGAATGAGGAATGTTTCAGACTTGATGTGATACATAGTACCATCCAGAACTCCAATGCAATGCAAAGTTCTACTGACAAACTGTCTGTGAAGCCTGAAGATAAAGCGTACTGCGTACTGAAGAAGCATATTCTTGCACTACAAGCAACAGAAGAGAAACAGTTCCACCAGCTCAAAGAATTGGAGGAATTTCACATACAGCCTTTTGAGAATGCCAAACTGTACAAAGAAAAGGCCAAAAAGAGACATGATGAGAAGTTAGTGCGCATACAACTAGAACCAGGGCAGAGGGTATTGTTAAACAAATCAAGGTTGAAACTCTTTCAATGGAAGCCAAAATCATGGTGGTCAGGTCCTTTCTTAATCACCAAAGTTTTACCAGATAAAGTCATTGAGATACATGATCCCGACTCCAATAAAATATTCAAGGTTAAAAACAAGCGTGTCAAGCACTATTGGGGAGAATCATTTTAGCGACAAAAAGAAAGTGTCACACTTTCAAATCCAGCCTAACATTCGGGCAGTCATGTCTAGCTGACGAGATTAAACTTAGCGCTAGCTGGGAGGCAACCCAAGCAATTTTTGTATATATTCAAATTTGGTGTGTTTTATTTTTATGTATTTAATTTTGCAGGTTAAGTCATTTCAAGATGGAAGAAGTTCTCGTAAATCTTCACAAGTAATTTCCTCTCTCCCTCAAAACTCTTTGATGAATGTTTACAAAACTCGCTTGGAACGAATGAGGCTACTGATGATCAAAGGTATTCCTGCTGACATTCGTTGGATTATTGAAGCACGGGTCTGATTGGCAAGTAAGTCATATGACTCTTTATTTCACATCTGTCTGGTTTAGGTAGAAGCACCTATGCTAAAAAGAGAAGAGCTAAAAGAATGGGTGTTTGCTATAAATGTGCTCGCATGACATGTAATACTCTTTGTCGTTCTTTAGGAATGGTGTCTGATAACCGCGAAGATAAGATTAATTTCATTAGGATGGCTTGAGTAAGGAGTCTTTGGATGACATATCTAAGACTTTTGAGACGCATCCCAGTGGATATGTGTATCATGAAATTCGCATGTTATATGCACAATTTCGAAAAGAAAGACAACAGTTAAGTCTTGGCAATCTGACTCAAAAAGACCATGTTTGCCAATTTATAAGAAAATTGGATGGGAAGCTTGTCCCTGACGCATAGACGTCATTCAAGCCATTACATTATTGTAAATATTATATCTCTTTTCCTTTTCCTAATAATTGTGATTTGTTTTGTTATTTTCTCCGACATGATCAGGGCTACTTTTTGACCTTTCACGATTTACTATTTTGCTACTAATCGTCCTTTGGAAGATACTTGTGCTATTATTACTCACCCTTTTTCAGGTTCTATAAATTCAACTCATCATTGCACCTTTGAAGGCATCCAGATAAAAATGGAAGCTACTTCAAGAAGACGGGTTGAAAACATCTGTGTGTTTTGCGGTACCAGTGTTGGTGTTAAACCAGAATACGTAACAGCGGCACAAGAATTGGGTCGAGTCATTGCTGCAAGGAATATGCACTTAGTATATGGCGGAGGCAATCTTGGACTTATGGGGATTGTTTCAAAAGCTGTACAGGAGGGAGGCAGTCACGTTTTGGGAATCATCCCAAAACCCTTGGCGGAGGCAAATCTTATTGGACCATCAAACGGAGAAGAGCTAATTGTGCCAAGTATGTCTGAACGACTGGTAGAAATGATTAACCGTGCTAATGCTTTTATTGCTTTGCCATGTGGCTTGTGTACATTGGAGGAAATTTTTACAGTATTATCTTGGGCAAACTTAAACATACACTAGAAACCGCTTGGACTGTACAACGTTGAAGGATTTTATGATTTTCTTTGTGTGTTTCTTGATGATGCGCGGAGAAATGGGTTCGTGACAAAACCTATGAAAGAACTCCTATTTACTGCCAGAACTGCTCCGGATCTAATTGACCAAATCTTAGCCTATGACCCACAAATTGACCCTATCATTTCAAAGATAAATGGTCCGAGGACGATCGTGGTAAGAGGCGTCGGATTAATCTAGATCTTAACCTTTAACTTTTCATGTAGAATTTCAGCTAACCATGTACTATCTTCTAAACTCTTCTTATGTGTTAAGACATTGGGATAATGTCTCATTTAGGTTTGGGGGAGGGAATTAGTTGATCAGTGTCTTGTTTTAGTGGTGTGTTGTTTTATTTTTAGTCCAAAATTTTTCGAAAAATACAAAAAAAAAATTGTAAGATTTTCATAAATTACAAAAATATTTTGCGGTTTTGTGTTTTTATTTTGACTAAAAAGGTGAAATTGGTATGAGATAGCTGAGTAAGGAGTTTCCACTCCTGAGACGTGTCTCAAACCTATTTCGAAACAAGTTAATTTTTATTTATTTCCTTTTGAATTATTTAATTTGTGAATTCTCCATAATACTGACTAAAATGGATCTTCATATGCTCAGTTGGCAGGTATTATCAATATGCATGGTACTATACGGACATGAGTTGTAATTGAAAAGTTTGTAATATTTAGTGCTCTAGTTTAATTGGAGAAAGCATATCAAAAAGCAATGGAGTAAAAAAAAAACGTCTGGGAATTGAGTTATTAAGTCTGTAAGGGTGTTTTAACACCTAGTGCCCTAAAGCCAACTGGTTTGGGAGTCACTGGCCCAAAGCTCGCTACATGGATCAAAGATGCTGCAAAAATATATATATCTGAAGTCTGAGTAATTAAGTCCGTAGGGGTGTCTTAACATCTGGTGCCCTAAAGCCAACTGGTTTGGGAGCCACCGACCCAACACTCGCTACATATATGGAAGATATTGTATATAAATAAATAAATCAATCAAAAATCAAAGAAAAAAATCAGAAAAATTATTCCATTGCTGCAAAAAGGTGTGAATTCTGATAAAACTTTAGGACAAAAATATTACTCTCTTATCAACTGCACTTGTGACTGTTGTGGGCAAAAATGAGTGGATTAATATTTTGTCGGCTGTGCATATGGAGAATGGTAAATATAATCGGAGAATTTACTTATTCAGTAATGTAGAAAGAAAGAAAACAACTAGTAACTTGAAGTAGAAGTTTCACCTTTTTAATCACTAACTTCTTTATTCTCTTTTCTCTTGTCTTTTTACTTTTGTGTGCATTAGTTTTATTATCTTTTTACTTTTGTAAAATATTTGTGGGTATCGTTGCTGTAAGCCCTCACGAGACTATAACTCGTCCACTAGGGACACCTAGGGGTTTAAAGGCTTGTTGCATATGCTAAATGCAACTGTGATCCCTACGAAAGTGGCTTAGTTTAATTTTAATTGTTTCTTGTATTTTATTTTATTTTTTTTTCTCGAGGACTAGCAACATGTTAGGTTTGGGGGTGTGAAGAGCGGAAAATATATCAATATTTACAGCCCCTTTTACTTAATATTTTGTTTAGTTTCTCGGGTTTGATGAACGTTTTGATGTGTTTTAGTTTATTTTACAGATAAAATAATATTTGAACCCAATGAAATCATTTAGGAGGAAATGTGGGTCAAATAAGGGCAAAAATTGGACTTGACATATTAATTTTGGAGATTGGAAACTTGAAAGGGCGTTTTAACGAAGTGCAGTTTTGGAAATTCCAATTTTTCGCATCTGTCGTATTTTGGGCATAACTTGTTACTCTGATATCGGATTGAGCTAATTCAAAGATTTACAACTTGGAAAGACAAAATAATTTCGAATTCTGAAGATTTCATGCCCGAAATTGATGAACCATCCAGAAGTGTGTTGTGTATAATTATTAAAGTCATTTTCAAAGTAAAAAATAAATTAATAAATTAATAATAAAAATTATCAAATCACCACCAAACATGATAAGCAATTAGTGGAGCAATTAATAATGGATTTGGTGGAGCAATTAGTGGAGCAATTAGTAGAGCAATTAATAATGGATTTGATGGAGGAAAAATTTTGCCTATAAATACAAAGCCATTTCATTTGTAAATTCATACTTTCTTCTAAGGAATTCCTTAAGAATACTAAGAATATTGTATCTTGTTTGTTTATTTACAGCTTTCAGTAATTAATTTCCGCTTTCACACTTTCTTTTCTTTACTTTTCAGTTTTTACTTTCCGCAATTTACTTTTACGCACAATACTTTTCTTTCTTTAATTTTCAGGTTTTACTTTTCAGTAATAAGGAGGTAACTCCCCTTTGCTGGGGTAAAAGGTAAAACTTTTATTACTAATATTTAGATTAATCTCCCTAAATTATAATATATAAACTAGTTAAAACCTGACTTAACGAGGATACCGCCATATTGGTCGCTTGGTAATTATTTAAATTGGTTTTAACCTGACTAAACTGGATACCGCATGATTGGTCGGTTGGTAATTAATTATTAATTTGACTTAATCTGGATACCGCCTATATGGCTGGTTGGTAATTATCATTCAAAGTTAATATATTATATTAAGGGAGATATCTAAAATAGAAGTAATAAAAGTGGATCCTTTTACCTCATCATTTTCTTTTATTGTACTTTTACTTTATTTACTTTTCAGCAATTTACTTTCAGCATTTACTTTTCAGTAATTTACTTTTCAGCAATTTACTTTCAGCATTTACTTTTCAGTAATTTACTTTCCGTCATTTACTTTTCAGCAATTTACTTTTCAGCATTTTACTTTATGTCTTTTATTTTATTTAAGTTTTTTACTACCCGTAAATATGTGTCGTAACTAAGCCAGTTATCAGGGGTTGTGATGAAATCCAATATCACCGGTTTATAAGGGGTTAAATTACAGTTTGGGTAATATAAAGGTTTATTTATTGAGTCTTAATCCTAATACTTTTTATTAACTGACCATTAATTAAATTGAACTGGTAAACTTAAAATGAACTTGGAAAATGGATTTTAGGTTTAAGACCTTAGACTTAATAGCCCACGATCTTCCTTGATGATAGATAACCCTTTAATAGATTTCCTTACAGGATAGGAATATACCTGTCGGGCGGGGATAGCCATAATTGGAACTTAATCTTAATAAATTCAGATAGCTTGGTTAACATAGGAATATGATTAATTGGGTTATACTGGGTATTTATATTTGACCATCGGAATAGGCTTTTACATAATTTCGTGTTCCAGGTTAATAAACTAATTTATTACACAAATGTAAAATAACCACTTCATCTTTTAAAAAGATATTGGAAGGATTCACAACCCTGGATAGTTTTATAAATTTTAATTTTCTTCAATCTACTTTCAAGCAATTTTATTTACTTGTTTTAACTTTAAAGTCACCACCCAATCAAACAATCAATCCATTAGATACTTGTAAAAATTTACTTCATAAATTGCTAACAAAAGATTTTAAGTCCTCGTGGGATCGATACTTTTATACTACTTGAACGATACGTGCGCTTGCGTTATACGCGTGTGATTACGCACCGGTCATTGGGTTGTGTCTAATTTTACAAGTAGTCTATGATTGGGTCCACCTAGCTCTTAGCCCCTCAGTCATCATCACACTCTCTGGCTTTAAATTTTTTGCTTCGAACCTACCAAGTCTTGCCGAAGTAAAGTCTTACGGCTCCAGATCTGACGCCGAGGGTTCCGCTCTTTCAAGGTCTAATATTTTTATTTTTTCAATCTTCGGGATGGAAACTTGGCTTTCCCTTTGATGCTCTCTTGTTGCTACCTTCTTCGCCAGACTATCGGCCCTACTGTTCAGTTCTCTCATGATAGCGTGTACTTCAATTCTTGTGAACTTCCTAAGTACTTTTCTTACCCTTCTTACATATTCTCACATTTTTAGATCTATTGCCTCGAATCTCCAATCCAGATATCCTGACACTAATTCAGAGTTGAGGTTCACCGTCAATACCTTAACCTCCAGTGTGCCAGCAGTTCCAACATGTGCATCAAAGCCTTCTACTATGTGTCATGTTGGTAGAGGAGTTTGACACGAGTATAACTCCAAGCCCATCTCATCACCTATTTATAGCTCTGTCAATGTACAGAGTCAATGGAATAATTTCCTCAGGCAGAGTCAGATGGTTCTTCTCAATTGGTTCGAAACTTTGAATTTCGACCAGGAAGTCTACAATTGCTTGTCCTTCCCTTGATGTATTTGGTGTATAGCGAATGTCATATACCCCCATCTAAATTGCCCACTTGGTGAGTCTTCCCGAAAGATCTGGCTTTGACAGTATCTGCTGATCGAACAGTTGGTCACCATGATTGTGGTGTAGGACTCAAAGTACTTTCGTAAATTATTTTTGGTCGTTACTAAGGACAATACCATATTCTCAATCATGTTGTACCGAGTCTCTATGTCTGACAACATCTTACTTGTATAATACACAAGTTATTGCTTCTTATTTTCTTCTCTAACTAACATCGCGTTCACTGCTACTTCTGACATGGCCAGGTATGGATATAGGTCTTCCCCTTCTGTTGTTACTTCGAGTGTTGGGGCCCTGCTCATATATGCCTTGATCTCATTAAAAGTCTTACTATGCTATTCTCCCATTGCAATTGTTTTTTATTGCTTGATGATGTTGAAAAAATGATTGCATTTATAAGATAGTTTGGATACGAATGGACTTATGGCTGCTATATTTCCTACTAGACTATGAACCTTGCGGACTTTCCATGGCTCCTTAAACTTTGATATGGTCCTAAGCTAAGCCAGGATGGCCTCGATCCCCCTTCTACTCACAATATTGCTTAGAAACCGCCCAGTTGGTACCTCAAATGCACATTTCAAGGGTTAAGCTTCATTTTATAACTCCTAAATATGGAGAAACATTCTTCTGTGTCTCAAATATGGGCAGAGGCTGCCTTAATTTTGATCACCATATCATCAGTGAAAGCTTTAATCATTTGTATGATCGGGCCCTTGAACATATTGTTGATCAGCCTCTGATAAATGGCTTCTGTATATTTTTTTAATACAAATGGCATTACTTTGTAGCAGAACAACCATCTTCTGGTGATGAAAGTAGTGTGCATATTATCTTTCTCATTATTACGGATCTGTTATAGCCCGGGCATGCATATAAGAAGCTCATTCTCCCATATCCTGTGGTTGCGTCTACCAGCATGTATTTTTTTGGAAGATGGTAGCTATCCTTCTGACAGACGTTGTTAAAGTTGATGCAGCCTCTCCATTTTCTATTCTTCTTGGCTACTACAACTACATTCGATACCCATTCGGGTTATTGGCAAGGTTTTATGGCCCATACTTCCATGAGCATGTCCACTTCTTCACTGATAATCCTATTTCTCTCAATGGTGAACCGCCTCTACTTCTGCTTGATTGGTTGAAACGTTGGATCAATGTTGAGACAATGAGCTGCCTCAACTAGGTCCACCATTGTCATGTTATTATGTGTCTGTGTAAACACATCTTTGTTTCACTTGAGCATCACTAATATCTCCCATTTCTCCTTGGCTGATTATAATGCTCTTACCTGTACCTTTTTCTCTAACTCTACTTCATCTAAAACCATATATTTCAGATTCTCGATGGTAGTTTCCGGTCTGTCCGGCTCATCCTCCAGATATTTCAGGTAAATTGGTTAGTAGTCCTATAATTACTATTTTTTGACATCTACTTGCTCCCAGGTCTTACCAAACCTCTACATCTCTCCTTCTAACATCATGTGCACTCCTCCTGATATGATATTATAGTATCGGCTAGCTTGGGAGGGATCTTCTTTAATAACAACAGTATATAGCACGTTTAGGGACTAAAACTTCATTACTATGTGTAAGGTTGATACTACACCCTTCACTGCATGGATGCATTTCTGACCAATAATCATATTGATTAGGAACTTAATGTTGATGATCAGAAACTCGACTGGTACTATCCTCTCCGTGGCATACACCGGTCAATTTCTTGTACTCGATGGCCTTACTTTCGCATTATTGAATGCGAATATAGCTTCAAGGTGGGTGAGATGAGGTTCTCGTCTATCCCTATCTGTTGGAATGCTTCCCAAAAGATGATGCCTAACTGCTCCCTCCGTCTACCAGGACACGAGACACCATTACGCCTATTATACGCAGTCTAGTTATCAGAGGATGTGAATGCGCTAGTCTCAACATGTACATGTCTTTATCCATGAAGGTGATTTATGCTGAGTGAGTTGATGGCCTTGTTCCCGCCCTATCGTAGTTTACTTGAAATCCCAGAGCACTCATCATATGCTCCCTCTCTGTAAATCGGCGCTTCATTATGTGTTGCTTCTTATGCCGTTCCCTGGGCCTATCTATCCTTATACATTAGACATGTGCCAAAACCCATTTTATCTCATTAGGAACTGCTTGGTACTACCACGGATCTCTGTTAGGTGTTTCTCTGATCTTGGTGTTGCTGGTAGTTGACTTCCCAGGGCAGAGCCCTGGCTTCCAGCTGTCTCATTCCTTGCAAATATTCCAGTATCTTGCCCTTTTCATAATTGATTTCACTTATCGGTATAGGTTCTAGCATGTGGCAATGGTGTGTCCCATATCCTTATGAAATTAAAAATACAACCCTTTGTCCTAATACTCTTCAGACACTCTTATCAGCTGGGGCTCTCTCAGCAGGCCCTGGTTTTTCATTTTGTGGAAGATATACTTATATGGTAGGGTGAACACATACAACATCCTATCATCTTCCCACTTTGTCTACTTGGGTTCTGACTCGTATATACATATTTCCTCAATACCTCATGAAATTTGGTTTCCTTCCAATCTCATGTGATTCCTCAAGTTCTGGCTCTGCTCGCATTTGGTTACGTTAATGCGACCCTGATCTAACACTTTGATCATAGTGTCTTGAGACATTCATGTTCTATTATCCATAACCTTCCACAGGCCCTCTGCACTGGTCTGTATTTCCAACATGTCATGTAAAAGTGCCTTCAGGAACTCCTAATGAATGTATGACCCATTGATCAATCCTTTGACTAAGAAGGCTACTGCTAACTTTGAATTTAGATTGTTGATAATGTTCATCTTGTCAATGAACTTTTGCATGTATTGTGTGGGAGGCTCATCGTATTGTTAAGGTTGGTGCTTGGAGCGCCAATTTTCTTATGTATTTCCATGTAAATACTTATGTAAATATTTTATTATAACTAAAATAAACAGTTTCTATTATATAACATATCTTTATATATGGTAAAGACGTAATTGACCTTAGAATGATTAGTTATGATATAGTTGCAAAAGTGCCGCAACTGACATTGAGTTTTATCATAACAATATCATTTTTTTAAAAGTTCCTGGTCAAGGTTTAGATTACTTGGTCAATAAGTAAACTCGTTGAGATCAGTACATGTCTTATATTGGAATCTTGGATTCCAATGGTATATTCTCAATAAACCATGAGTCTTGGAGACTCGTATAGACATGTAGGTTTTTATATCAGATTCACCGAAGATTCTTAATAGATGCTACACCAACGTCAATAAGAATCTTCTTGAGTTGAGTAGCATAGTGATTCTTTGACTTGAGATACCATTATGGATATATGAGATATCCTCCACAATTTGATGGCAGTCACGTCACTGACCTATTTAGGTCAGACCTCCGTCTATTCATTGGGTGTGGAATGATTCTTAGGATATCTTGTGTGTATCAAGAAAGAATATGTCAGCTTTGAGTATAGAGCATAGGTATTCAATATGGAATTAGCAATCTATTAAATCTATGGGCCCGTGGTATACTGTAGAATCTAGTTCTAAGTATTATTAAGAGATTTTTAATAGAAACATCGACGTGATTATATTTATAGAGATTTGACGTTTATATCTATATCTATGGAATAATCTGGATACCTGTGTCTGAGGGATTATACGTATGGAATGACTTCGACCAGTATGATTCAACGAGTTTATTCGTGGTCGTCATAATTTACGAGTAAGTAGATTATGGACACGAAATTAGATTTCGTGACGGATATGCCTGAACCGAGAGAGTCTCACCAATAAAATATACTCATATAGCACTAGGGCAACTTTTATGAATAATATTGATTATTTATAAATCGTTTAACGATTAAATGAATGATACATGCAAATAGACCTTTTGGTTATTTCCTAATTAATGTGTATTTATATTTAATGTTCGATTTTGTTAAATACACATTCATTAAATTTCAAATTATGATATTTGTCATATATCATTAATATATGTTTTTGGATTATCTAAAGTAAATATAGTACATATATTTAAGATATTTATATTTAATTAATTATTTAATTATTAAATGATTAAAATAATTAAAATATAAATATCTACCATTATGATAAAGTTAGGAAATTATTATGTAGTGTATATGTTGGACTTTACATTAAAGAAAAGGTTGTCAAATGACATTTGGCTTCTTGTTTTTTGGTTAGAAAATGAAAATATCTTTTTTCTTTTTCTAAGACCAAATTCGGCCAAACCCTAAAAGTATATAAGTGTTATGTTTTTTTATTTGCTTCACACAAAGTGTTGAGCCTCCAAAGTTAGATAAAGAAAGTTGAGAGAAAATGTTAAGTGTTAAGAAGAAAAGTGAAGAAAACTTCAATTTGTGTAAGTTTTTCTACTTTCTTTCAATTAGAAAATATTTTTAGGGTTCTTAGTTACAACATGTGTTGCTTGGAAATTTTTTCTACTCTATTAGTTTTGTAATAAATTGGTTGGAAGTATGAATGAAAGATGATAGCATGTATGTTTATAAAGTATGCTTGTAAATGGTGTATAAGCACACTTTTGATCATTTGCTGATCTTGTTGCCATTCTAGCATTGTTGGCCACTCATTGATGACGTAGAATTGTTCTTGAGTTGTTTCAAAGTGGTGAGACTTGTTTGGTGTTGTAGAGATTATATTAAAGTGTTGGATTTGTTTAATTTTGATTAATTTTGTTAATTAGATTTATTTGACAAATTAGGGTTCATACCTCAACCCTAATTAGGGCTTTTCATATATATGTTGTATAATGATGTATATCTGATGTACAAACCATTTGGTGTTTATTTGAAATCATCTAAAGTTATTTTGAACAAATTTATACCAAAATGCACAAAAATGAAAGTTTAGGGAGATCTCGGTAATTTGTAAGAAATTGGGGATTTTTGTTGTGAGTTGTATTTTGATGTATATGATATGTATAAATCATTTTGGTAGTGATTTGAAATCACTTAAATTTATATTTGACAAATTATGACTAAAATGACCAAAATGCAAACCTTTGGGGTCTCACGGCAATTAAGGGAAAAATCTGATTTTTGGGTTAAAAAATTTAATTTTTAAGTATTGAATAATTAGAATAAATAAGTTTATTTAATTGTCCAAGAAAAATTATTGAAATCGGAAAAAATATTTTTCCGCGTTCCGTTGCGTTACCTGGTTATACCCCCTAAAAACCCTTACAAAATGATATCAATGCGAGTCTGATTCTGAACACATGATATGATTATGCCTTTAAATTTAATGTTTAATATAATCTTTTTTTATTGCATGCATGTATTTATTTTATTTGATTAAATAAAGTGAATAACGTCTTTTGCGAAAAATCCCTATTTGTAATAAGATTTAATAATTAATATGTATTTGATGCATGTTTCTTGGTCCATCTTGTCAATACAGCTTATAGATAAATTTTCTACGACTGTATCCGAGAACGTGCCAAAGCTGTGAGGATATAATCAATATGAATTTATTTGTATCAGATATATTTGTGATATTAGGTAAATTCAAGCGAAAGTGAAATCCTGAACGTGACAAAGTTGTCAGGGTTACACAAGTATCTTGATTTTATCATTGACAAGTTTAACCTTGGTATGCCTCATTGTGAACGTGCCAAACTTGTCACAACGAGAAACGATTCATACCGGAACCCAGGAGTCAATGGTGAGTGATTGACAATGAGTTTTTTACCTAATGAATATACGTAGGCGAAAACGTGCCAAATCTGTGAGCTTAAATATATTCATGGAGTCCAATTTTCACTATTGTATTTAATTTGATTATTACTTGTTATGTATTTTATTTCGTGATTACAATTTTGTATGAAATAGTGGGAGGGGCATTTCTAGATTAAAAGTCCATGATTTATTTAATGCTTTTGATATTATATGAAACTGTTTTGTCTGCTTACCGTTTATTCGCTATCTATGTGATAGATTTGCGATGGCGGCTTCTTCGAACAACCCCTTTACTCGTATATTGGATACGAATAAGCTTAAAGGTGATGTGAACTTTGCTGACTGGGATATGGATTTTAGGATTGTCCTCGGATCCGAGAAGTTGGGATATATATTGGAGGGTCCATTACCCCTTGCAATATCTGATGATGCATCACCAAAAGAGATTTAGACTTACATAAATGGAAAGATGATGACTTAAGGTTAAATCATATTTGCTCAGTTCTCCGACTTCTGAACTGGAGAGGCATTATTTTGAGATGCCTGATGCATATAGCATGATGACACAACTCCGAGAATCATTCATGAATCAAGAACAGGTCTTGGTTCATAGAGTTGCGATGGAACTGTTCCATTCAAAACTCAATGAGGGACACGTGTGCTTCATGCATCTCAAAATAATGCCTCTCCAGTTCATTTGATCGATATGATCTAGCAATTGAGGAGCAATAATTCCCCACTCAATGTTACTCTGGGACGGAGTGTCATTCTTGGTTCGCTCCCATTTCGTATCGCCAATTTGTAATGTACTTTAACGTGAACGGAATTCACTGTACTTACTGTGAGTTGCATAGGATTCTTATCGGCGGAGGAGGATTTGAGGAAGGGAGTGCTGACTCACCTTCCGAAACCCATTTCACTTTCCGCTTCTTCCCACTCCAAGTCGAAGGGGAAGAAGACTGACGGAAAGAAAAATGGGTTTCAATGTTCCTCTGCATGCTAAGATAGCGAAGCCCAAGAGAGCTTGTAAAGACAAGTGCCACCACTGTCAAAAGGTCGGAGGAACTGTCCTGACTACCTAGCCCCGATCAGGAAGGAAAGAGCATCGACATCAGGTACTTTATTTTTCTTGTTATTGATATCTCATTAGCTTGTAAAGCTATCACATCTAGTTGGATTTTAGATTCTGCTTGTCATGTTCACATTTTCAATTTGTTGCAGGTGCTGAAGGAAAGTAGACGACTGAAATCTGGAGGTATACAGTTGTGGTTCCGGAGTGGTGACTCTATGGATACGATTACAGTGGGCTTATACGAGATTCTTTTACCCAATATGAGACTTTTACTGAATGTCTGATGTGTTGTACCGGGATACATAGCAAATATTATATCACTTTTTGTATTAGATACAGAGGGATATCAAGTAAATATTAAGAACTGTTCATTCTATTTATATGATAGAAATAATATTCAAATCTTTGTTTGTCCAAATGAGCATGGTGATTACATTTTGCACACTTCTCGAGATATCTTGGATACTGTAATTAATAAACGTAAAATATCTGAAATAATCAATACTAACCTTTGGCATACGAGGTTAGGTCATATAGGCGTGAAACGCCTAACCCAGTTGGTTAGGCATGGTTTGATTCAGGATCTCACCATTGAACCTCATCCAACCAGTGAATCTTGTATTCAACGAAAAATGACCAAATCCCCATTTTCGAGTGTGGGACACTGAGCCACTGACTTATTGGAACTCATACATTCTGATGTATGTGGTCCCATGAGTCAGATTGCTCACAATGATTTTTCTTACTTTATTACTTTTACCGATGATGTGTCACGGTACAGTTATATTTATTTGATGAAATATAAATCTGAAACCTTTGAAAAGTTCAAAGAATTCTGAAACGAATTAGAAAAATAAACTGGTCAATGTATTAAATGCCTTCGATCATATCGAGGCAGTGAATATATGAGTTGAGAGTTCACTGATTATTTAACGGAGTATAAGATTCTCGCTCAATATTCTCCTATTGGTACTCCACAACATAATGGAGTGTCAGAGATGATAAATCAAACATTATTGGATATGGTCTGATCTATGTTAAGTTTTACATATTTGCCCAATTACTTATTGGGTTATGCTCTTTTAACTACCGCTCATCTTTTGAATAAGATTCATTCTAAAGCAGTTCCTACGACTTCGTATGAGATATGGACCAATAGGAAACCGAATCTTAATTATGTTGGGGTTTGGGCCCGTCCTGCATACGTTTGGGTGGCTCAGCAGAATAAGCTGTTGCCTCGAGGGCAAAATTTTAGGTTTGTAGGATATCCTTCAAATTTGAAAAGATCTTTGTTCTAAGATGCCGAGCATCGAAATGTGTTCGTAGCTCGCTTCGAAAAATTTCTAGAGGTAGAATTTTTAACTGAATAAGGTAATCATAGATAGGCTAAACTTAATGAAGTACAACCTGAGACTAACGAACCAACGGAGGAACCTGAAGTTCAAGTAGATGAAGAACTTTCATTACCCACACTGCGTAGGTCCGAAATGATATCTAGACCTCTTGAATGCTTGTATTTGATACAAGAAATGAGTCTTGATGTTCTCTTAGTTGAAAAGACTGGCATGTTTACCTATAGAGAAGTGATATTGGACATCGACTCCGTGAAGTGGCAAGAGACCATGAAATCAGAGTTAGACTCTATGCATCTAAATCAAGTTTAGGACTTTGTTCAGCTTCCTGATGGAATTGTTCCTATCGGTTGTAAATGGGTTCACAAGAGGAAGCGCGAGCCTGATGGAATGGTTGAAACTTTTAAGGCCCGATTAGTAGCTAAAGGTTACACGCACTGACCTAGTGTCGACTACGATGAAACTTTTTCTCCAGTAGCGATGCTAAAGTCTATTATGATTTTATAATCCATCGCCGCTTACCAAGATTATGAGATTTGGCAGATGGATGTCAAAAGAATTTTTCTAAATGGATTTCTAAACGAAGAAATCTATATGGAACAATCAGAGGGATTTGTATCCAGCGAGAATTCGGGCATGGTATGTAAGTTTAAGAAGTCTAGTTATGGACTTAAACATGCTTCACGAAGTTGGAATCTTTGATTCGACGAGATAATCAAATTTTATGGTTTTCTCAAGAATTCGGAAGAATCTTATGTGTATAAGAAGGCCAGTGGGAGTGGGGTGGTGTTTTTAGTTCTCTATGTTAACAACATCCTGATCATTGGGAATGATATCGGGATGGTGCAGGGCATCGAGGTTTACCTCTGTAAGAATTTCTCCATGACGGACCTGGATGAAGCTTCTTATGTCTTAGGCATAAAACTCTATAGAGATAGAGAAATGAAGCTTATTGGGTTATCTTAATCAACGTACATAGATAAGATCTTAGAACGGTATAATTTTTGTAACTATAAGACATCAGATATACTGTTCAGACATGTCCTACATCTTTCGAAGAAGATGTGTCCACAAAAAGAAGATGAGAAGATTAGAATGCCTAATCATCCTTATGCTTCATATTTAGGCAGCATCATGAATGCCAAGTTATATACAAAGCCTGATATCAGCTTCGCAGTTAGTGTGACCAGCAGATATCAGTCCAATCTAGGTAATGACCATGGGATGGCCATTAAACATATCTTAAAGTATCTTAAATGTACTAAGGATACGTTTCTGATTTATGGAGGAAATGAACTGCAGGTTAGTGAGTATACGAATTCAGATTTCCAATCGAATCCTAATAATAGAAAGTCTATATCAGGATTCGTATTTACCTTTAACGGAGGTGTAGTTTGTTGGAAAAGTTTCAAACAGGAGTCCATAGCTGATTCCACCACAGAGGCGAAATATATTGCAGCTTCTGAACCTGCAAAAGCGTTGTTTGGGTTAAGAACTTTATCACAGAATTTAGGAGTTATCACAAGTATCGAGAATCTGATTCTGTGATACTGTGATAATAATGGAGCCATTGAGCAAGCAAGGAAACCGAGGGCGCATCAGAAGTCGAAGCTTGTGGAATGGAAGTACCACATCATTCGAGAGATTGTGTCGCTAAGGGACATTGTCATGTGCAAGGTCCCGATTGAAGATAATGTAGCAGTCCCGCTTACCAATGCCATTCCTCCTAAGTTATTTGATAAACATTTGGAGTCGATGGGTATGAGACACAATCGATATTGGCACTAAAGCAAGTGAGAGAATTTGTTAGAATTGGTGCTCGGAGTGCTAATTTTATTATGTATTTCCATGTAAATACTTGTGTAAACATTTTATTATGAAAAAATAAACAGTTTCTATTATATAATATCTCTTTAAATTTAGTAAAGACGTAATTGACCTTAGACTGATTAGTTATGATATAGTTACAAAGGCGTCGCAACTGACATTGAGTTGTATCATAACAGTTGATGAACACTAAAAAGTGCACATTTATTAAAAGAGGAATCAATCATTTTACACTTGTAGTTTCATTTATCCCCTTAATTTAGCATAATAATAAAATTTATGTTTTATATATTTTTATTCTGATTTTCATCTTTTATATAGGTGAAATAATACTTTGGATGCATATTTAGAAAAATGGAATTGACATTTGGATTTTGGAGGCAAGAAATTTAATTGGGTGTTCTAATAGTGCACAACTTCGGAAATTCCAACCCTGTGCAATATTCGTATTTTGCCCATAACATTTTACTCCGATATCGGATTAAGGTGATTCAAGTTCCAAATGAAATAAGAGTCAAAGATCTACAACTCTGATGTTCATAAGATTTTTGAATTTTGAAATTTTACAAGACCAAAACTGATAAAGAAGCCAAGTGTATTATATGTAAAAGTCATTGTCAAATCATAAAAAAAAAGTAATAATGGTGACAAACCACCATTCGGTGTTTTGTCATAACTCCACCAAACATGGTATATGTTTGGTAGAGTGATTTCCAATTACAAATTAAGACGCAGGCATCCTCTAAAAATAAGAGGATGCTCAGCCTTCAATCTTGATACTTTCTTTTAAATCTCTTGTAGAATTTGGGAGAGAGTGTCTTGTGTGTTTTATTTAAAAGTTTTCTTGTAATTTCTTTTCCTTTTAGTAATAAATTACGTTTGTTTTTATTTATATTATGAGTAGTTAATTTCTTTTTTCTGCATCTCATTTTCTTTCTCTTTGTAATTGTGTATATCTAAAATGTCTTGATTGATCCTAAATGAATCCTGAACTTAGAAATCTCACATACAGACAAACCATGTTTTTTAATTATTCTAGGTTACACGAGATAAAAAAATCAATTAAAATGGAGCTTGTATTTTGCAAAAGAATTTCTTGAACCATCCTCATCCGGAGATTCTTCCATAATGTTTTGTGAGAACTTAATTCGAGAGATTGAGACAGCTGAACGAGAAATTCAATTAAGATCTGAATTGACAAGAATCAGAGGATGTTTTTAGATCTAAATCACTACATTTGTATTTTCTTTATTTTTTTCTTTTCACTTTATGTTAGTTTTAATTTTAATTTATTTCTACTTGTTTATTATTTTATTTTGTAAGTATTATATTTGGATTTTTAAATTTTAGCATATAGTCTGCATTTTGGTTGCATGAGATATTAGTCTCGATCATCTAGCGGTAGATTAAATAGAGAGTCTCCATCACCTTCATCGTCAGTCAAAATGGTCGAGAACCAAAATGAAAATCCCCATACCCGAGTTGAAAACCCAGTTGATCAAGAAGAAAATGATTCTCAACATGGTGATCTTATCACCCTATGACACTCAGACAATTCATGAATCCCGCTAGGACAGGATCACCATCTTGCATTGTTTTTCCCCAGATGCAGTACGTTTAAATTTGAAACCAGTGTGATCCAACTTTTACCCACATTCCACGGTCTAGAATCAGAAAATCCTTATCACCACTTAAGAGAATTTGAAGAGGTATGTAACACATGCACAGGCCAAAATTTCAGCATGAATATAATTTGATTAAAGTTTTTTCCTTTTTTTAAAAGGATAAAGCTAAAATTTGGCTGCATGACCCTAGGCCCGGATCCATAAGAACATGGGATGATTTACAAGAACAGTTCCTAAAAAAATTCTTTCACCCTTATAAGACAAACTCTTTTAAGAGGAGAATCACGACTTTCAGACAAGAGTCAAGGGAAACATTTTACCAATGTTGGGAGAGGTTTAAAGAGATGTTGAATGTTTGTCCACATTACGAGTTTGAAACATGGAGGCTGGTTGCCTTCTTCTACGAGGGGTTAACACCCCAAGGTAGACAAGTAGTAGAAATGATATGTAATGGTGAGTTTAGGGACAAAAATCTCGAAGATGCGCTAGATTACCTAGAACACATAGCAGAGAATGCACAACAAGGGGATACAGTTGGTACTTATGAGTCGTCTGTAAAACCACAGCCATCTGGTAGAGGTATCTTTAACCTTAGGAAAAACTATGACCTTTCTACTAAGTATGCATCTCTAGCTAAAAACATTGAGGCATTAGAAATGAGGAAGATTGATCATGTCAAGTCAATTCAAGAAGTCACATGTCAAATCTGTAATTCAAATGAACATGTCACACAAATTTTCCCAACCTTGCCAGCCCTGCAAGAATGTCTTCATGACCAAGTCAGTTCTATAAACACTTTCAAGAGACCAAATCCAAACTCATACTCCCAAACCTACAATTCTGATTGGAGAAACCATCCAAACTTCAATTGGAGGATGATAACCAAGCACAACCATCGCAACAACCTCCCCAAGTACACCAGAATTTCCAAAATTCCCAAAGTTATGCACCATATGTCGCACCACCTCGAAAAACCCTCGGGGATACCTTGCATGCATTCATTGAGAAACAGAAAGCCATCAATATCCAGAATATTCAAACATTGATTGATTTGAAGGATATCTTCTCCAAAATCACATATACACTGACCATTAATGAGAAATGAAAGTTTTCTGCTCAACCATAACCAAATCCCAAGAGTCATCAAAACCCTCGCGAGGGTAGTTTTGGCAGTCAATATATAGACCAAGTCAAATATGTTATTACTCTTCGCAGTGGCAAGGTCATCCACATACCTATTCTTGAACATCGTGAAACTGAAAATAAATCAGATTCAGAGGGTAAGGAATAAGTTGATGAACCATTACCCGTCGTTGATGATAACAATTTTTCTCATGCATCTCCATTTCCTCAAGCATTACAAATAAAAAAATTGAACCACTCCCCAGAGATATATGAAATATTCAAGCAGGTAAATGTCAATATTCCTTTGTTAGATACCATCCAACAGATACCATATTATGCCAAATTTGTGAAAGACTTGTGCACTGTTAAAAGAAAACATCAGGTAAGAAAGAAAGCTTTTCTAGCTGAATAGGTAAGTTCCATACTCTCAACCAATAATGCATTAAAATACAAGGACCTTGGTTATCCAACTATTTCTTGCATTATTGGAAATCAAAAAATTGAACATGCTTTGCTTGATCTTGGAGCTTGTGTCAATTTTTCTTCCATTTTTGGTTTACCAATAACTTAATATTGGTGAGTTAAAACCAACCTCAACTACTCTTTTACTTGCCGATAGATTAGTCAAGGTACCGAAAGAAATTATGGAAGACGTGTTATTACGAGTCGATAAATTCATACATCTTATGGAATTTATTATCTTGGAAATACAACCTATAGTAGACAGTTATAAGCCAATTCCTGTAATACTTGGTCGCCCATTTTTAGTAACAGCTAATGCTTTAATTAGTTACAGGAATGGAATTATGAATTTGTCTTTTGGAAATTCCTGTAATACGTTGGAGCTTAATGTTTTTAATATGTGAAAAAACCGTATGATGAGGATAGCTTTCATGATAGTCGAATTTCACAAAAAATATTTGAAATTGGTCAAAAAGTTTTACTTTATAATTCTCGTCTCATTTATTTCCTGGAAAATTGAAATCCAAATGGAGTGGCCCATTTATTGTGAAACACGTTTATCCATATGGGGTTATTGACACTGAGAATCTTATTGATGGTGATGTATTTAAAGTGAATTGACAACGTCTAAAATCATTTTTGGATTTTTCAAATTTTCAAGAATCTATTTTTCCTTTCAAACCCAGTGTACTGTGATTGATGTATTTTCTTTTCTTTTCTTTTGTATTTGTCTAACTTTCATTTTTCTTGAGTTTTGCAGCATTTGTTTTTTTGTCTTTTCCCTTTTTCTCAGATTCTTGCACCCCGGTTAAACAGCGGATAACGGTACTCCGTGACTCTAAGTCGCTTCTTTCAGTTTCCTAAAATTACTAATACCCTATAATCAAGGCATGGAAGAAACTCTTGCAAAACTCCATAAATATTTTCCTTCTCTCTTTCAAAATGCTCTGATGAAAATTTACAAAGCACGCACCGAAAGAATAAGGCTTCTTATGATCCATGGTATTCCTAGTGCTATTCATTGGGCATTTGAAGCAAGAGTTCGCTTGACAGGTGAGTCATCTAACTCTTTTATTTCTCACATGTCTGGTTTAGGGAAAAACACTTATGCTAAGAAACGAAGAGCTAAACAATTAGGCGTTTGTTATAAATATGCACGCTGGTCATGCAATACTCATTGTCGTTCTTTACGAATGACGTCTGACAATCGCGAAGATAAAATTCAATTCATTAGAGATGGCTTGAGTAAGGAGTCTTTAAATGATATATCATTGACTCTTGAGACGCATTCTAGTGGACATGTTCATCGACTAATTCGCAATTTGCATACATAATTTCAAAACGAAAGACAATAATACAGTCTCGGGAATCTGACTTTAAAAGACCTTGTTTGCCAATTTATAAGAATATTGGATGGGAAGCCTATCCCCGACCCATAGATTGTGTTCAAGCCATTAATGGACGTAAAACTAGAGGAAGATGTGAGTCACAATCACAACTACCAGTACATATTTTTCAATTTATTACTTTGATTTCCTTTACTTGAAATTACTGTTTTGATTTACTTTAATTTACTGTTTTGATTTCCTTTACTTTTACCGTTAGTATTTAAATTTTTTGATTTTCACGATCTATTTTACTAATCCTCTAATAATTGTCATTTTACAGGTACTACTGCTTTTATTACTCAACCTCTTTCAGGATCCATAAATACAACTCATCATTTCTCTCTTCAACCCATCCAAATAAGATAGAGAAAAAATGGAAACAACTTCAAGAAGACGAGTCATTAATATTTGTGTGCTTTGTGGAACTAGCTCTGGAACTAAACCAGAATTTGTTGAGGCTGCAAAAGAATTGGGTAGAGTTATGGCGTAAAGAAACATGCACTTAGTATATGGCAGTGTCAATCTTGGACTGATGGGATGTGTTTCAAAGGTTGTGCAAGAAGGTGGCAGTCAAGTTTTGGGGATCATTCCAAAACCTTTGACAAATGAAAACCTCATCAGAAAATCAAATAGAGAAGAATGCATTGTCTCAGGTATGTCCGAATTGCTTTACCAGGTGGGCTTGGCACGTTGGAAGAAATATTCATAGTTGCGTCATGGGCAAACTTGAACATTCACTAAAAACCCATTGGACTACTTAATATTGATGGATTTTTCGATTTTCTTTTTGTATTTCTTAAAGATGCCAAAAGAAATTGGTTTATTTCAAAATCAGTAAAAGATATCTTCCTAACTGCAAGAAAAGTTGATGCTTTAACTAACCAACTCTTAGCTTATGAACCAAAAATCGACCTCATTCTTTCCAAGTTGAACTGGTCTGGTAACGATCGTGGCAAGAAGCGTAGAGTAGACTTGAATCTTAATCTGTAATTTTTTTTAAATAGTCGTAGATTCAATTGTCAATTCCACACTAACCAGGTTATGTCGTCTAAACTCCACCTTTTATTTTTCAAACATTGGGGACAATGTCTCAGCTTGGTTGGGGGGAAGAGATAGCTGACTAGATAGTTTTTGTTTTTATGTTTCGTAGCTGTGTTTTTCGTAAAAAAAAAAAAAAATACACGCAAACTTACAATAATTTTTTGACTAATCAAGTGGAATTGTTGTTCAGAGGTGGCTGTATAAGGAGTTTTCGCTCCTAAGACGCATCTCAAAATAATTCGTTACAAGTTATTTTTGTTCCTTTCTTTTTGAATCATTTAAATTTGTGAATTCTCCATAATATCGATTAAATTTGATCTTCTTATGCTCATTTGACATGTATTATCAACATACACGGTAACATATAAACATGTGTTGTAAATAAAAATTTTGTAATATTCAATTCTCTAGTTTGTTAGAGGTAGCACCTAGAGGCAATGGAATTAGTGTTTTTATTCAAAAAATAATAATCTAACCATGCTCTTACTTAGTAACCGGACATCTTCCCTCAGTAAGCAGTGGTTGTTCGCGTAAAACGGTAGAGCTTGAGTTAGTTAAAAAAGTGTGAATAAGTTCGATTTCGTAGCCTCTCTAAGGAAATCAGACACTTTTTCTTTTAATATATGAGATCTGAGCAATTAAGTCTGTAGGGGTGTCATAACACCTAGTGCCTTAAAGCCAACTGGTTTGGGAGTCATTGGCCCAAAGCTCGTTATGAGGATTGAAGAAGCATAAAAAAAATCTATTTATGTATTTATAAATAAACTTTCATTGCCAAAAGGGTGTGAACTCTAATATAATTTTAGGACAAAAATATTACTCTATTTTCAACGAGACTTGTGC
The DNA here is from genome assembly GCA_019454045.1 of Zanthoxylum bungeanum. Lineage (NCBI taxonomy): Eukaryota > Viridiplantae > Streptophyta > Magnoliopsida > Sapindales > Rutaceae > Zanthoxylum > Zanthoxylum bungeanum. The sequence goes on along the minus strand of SKCR01016408.1, from coordinate 7,866 downwards.
ATATTATGGCACAATGAATTGATTAATACTTTGTTTATGTGTTTATGGAAGAAGGGTAAAAAGTACATGAGAACTTATTTATTTGATTATTTAGAAATTATTAATTTGGATAAGAATTTTTCTTTTTAAAGTTTTTTCGCTTGAATTACTAGGAACTAGTAATAAGCTGGTTGGGTGATGTGATGAACACTAAAAAGTGCAAATTTATTAAAAGAAAAAATAATTATTTTACACTTGTAGTTTCATTTATCCCCTCAATTTAGCATAATAATTAAATTTATGTTATCTATATTTTTATTGTGATTTTTTTTCTTTTATGTAAGTGAAATAATACTTTGGATGCATATCTAGAAAATTGGATTTGACATTTGGATTTTGGAGGCCAGAAATTTAATAGGGTGTTCTAATAGTGTACAACTTCAGAAATTTCAACCCTAGGCAATGTTCGTATTTTGGCCATAATGTTTTACACCGATATCAGATTAAGGTGATTCAAGTTCCAGATGAAAGAAGACTCAAATATCTACAACTTTGATGTTCATAAGAATTTTGAATTTTGAAGTTTTCAAGACCGAAATTGATGAAGAAACTAAAGTATGTTATATGTAAAAGTTAAAAAAAAAAATTAATAATGGTGACAAACCACCATTCGGTGGTTTGTCATAACTCCACCAAACATGGTCCGTGTTTGGTGGAGTGATTTGCAATTACAAATTGCAAATGAAGAAGCAGGCAACCTCTATAAATAAGAGGATGCACAGCCTTCAATCTTGATACTTTCTTCTGAATCTCTTGTAAAATTTGGGATATAGTGTCTTGTGTGTTTTATTTAAAAGCTTTCTTGTAATTTTTTTTCCTTTAAGTAATAAATTACATGTATTTTTATTCAAATTATGAGTAACTAATTTCTTTTTGCTGGGGAAAAGGGTGAAGCTTTTAACATGAAATTTTAGATTAATCTCACATATATTATAATATATAAATTATAATCTAATGATTAATATTTAATTTAATTCTGGATTAATTATTGACAAACTTTGTTACCGCCTATATGGCTGGTTTTATTTATTTGGCATAATAAAGTTCCTAATTGGACTTGTTATAGACAAAAATTATCACTGCCTTTATTGATGGTTTTAATTATTTTGGCATAATTAATTCCTGAAATAAATTAATTGGGTAATTTTGACATTTTATATATTATAAAAAGTGAGATTTCAAAATTTAAAATATTAAAAGTGGATCCCCTAGTCCCAGTATTTTATTTTATTATTGCAGTTTAATTTAAAATTTCTATCACCCAAACAATTCGACCTTTTAATTTTTCACTAGAATTATTATTTTATTTTACTAAATCTATTCCCTGTGGATCGACCTCGGTCTTACCAGGTTATTTTATTACTTCGACAATCTTATACTTGGGAGTAAAAAACGACTTTTTGAGTATGTCAACAGTATCATTTCTTTAACAGTTCCTGGTCAAGGTTTACATTACTTGGTCAATAAGTAAACCTGTTGAGACCCGTACATGTCGTATATTGGAATCTTGGATTCCAATGGTAGATTCTCAATGAACCATGAGTCTTGGAGATTCGTATAGACATGTAGGTGTTTATATCGGATAAACACTGAACGACTCACCGAAGATTCTTAATAGATGCTACACCAACGTGAATAAGAATCTTCTCGGGTTGAGTTGCAGAGCGATTCTTTGACTTGAGATACCACTGTGGATATATGAGATATCCTTCATATTATGATGGCAGTCACGTCACCAACCTATTTAGGTCAGACCTCCGCCTGTTCGTTAGGTGTGGATTGATTCTTAGGATATCCTGTGTGTGTCAAGATAGAATCTGTCAGCTCTGTGTACAGAGCATAGGTATTCAATATGGAATTAGTAATGTGTTAATCCATGGGCCCGTGGTAAACTGTAGAAGCTAGTTCTTAGTGTTATTAAGAGATTGCTAATAGAAACATTGACTTGATTATATCTATAGAGATTTGACGTTTATATCTATATCTTTGGAATAATCTGAATACCTGTTTCGGAAGGATTATATGTATGCAATGACCTCTGCCAGTTCAGCGAGTTTATCTGTGGTCGTCATAATTTACGGGGGGGGGGGGGGATAGATTATGGACACGAAATTGGATTTCGTGACGGATATGCCTGAACCTAGAGAGTCTCACCAATGAAATATACTCGTAGAGCACTATGGCATCTTTTATGAATAATATTGATTATTTATAAATTGTTTAATGGTTATACGAATGATACATGCAAAGGGACCTTTTGAGCATTTCCTAATTAATGTGTATTTGTATTTAATGTATGATTTTCTTAAATACACTTTAATTAAATGCCAAAATATGATATTTGACATATATCATTAATAAATGTATTTGGATGATTTAATATAAATATAATACATATATTTCATATATTTATATTGAATTATTTATTTATTTATTTATTTATTTATTTATGTGTTAAATGATTAAAGAAAGGTTGTCAAATGGCATTTGGCTTCTTGTTTCTTAGTTAGCTAGAAAAATGAAAATATATTATTTCTTTTTCTAAGGCCAAATTCGGCCAAACCTAAAAGTATATAAGTGTTATATTTTTCATTTGCTTCACACAAAGTGTTGAGCATCCAAAGTTACAAAAAGAAAGTTGAGAGAAAAAGTTAAGTGTTAAGAAGAAAAGTGAAGAAAATTTCAATTCGTGTAAGTTTTTCTACTTTCTTTCAACTAGAAAAATATTTCTAGGGTTCTTAGCAGCAACATGTGTTGCTTGGAAGTTTTTTGTACTCTCTTAGTTTTGTAATAAGATGGTTGGAAGCATGAATGAAAGATGTGAGCATGCATGTTAATAAGTATGCTTGTAAATGGTGTATAAGTACACTTTTTATCATTTGATGATCTTGTTATCATTGTAGAGTTGTTAGGTCACTCATTGACGACCTATAATTGTTCTTGAGTTGTTTCAAAGTGGTGATACTTGTTTGGGGATGTAAGGATTAGATTAAAGTATTGGATTTGTTTAATTTTGGTTAATTTTGTTAATTGGATTAATTTAAGAAATTAGGGCTCATACCTCAACTAAAATTGGGGCCTTTCATATATGTGTTGTATGATGATATATATAATAAAAATGAAAGTTTGGGGAGCTCTCGACAATTTGTAAGAAATTGAGGATTTTTGTTGTGAGTTATATTTTGATGTATATGATATGTATAAATTCTTTTGGTAGTGATTTGAAATCACTTAAATTTTTAATTTGACAAATTAGGACTAAAATGATCAAAATACAAACCTTTTGGGTCTCACAGTAATTAAGGGAAAAATATGATTTTTGGGTAAAAAAATTATGTTTTAAAATATTTAGTAATTAGAATAAATATTTTTATTTTAATTGTCAGAGAAAATTATTGAAATCGAAAAAATTTATTTTTCCACGTTCTGTTGCGTTACCGGGTTATACCCCCTAAAAACCCTTACACGCATCTCTGCTCAAGCTGCAGGTCCGCTATAATAACTTATTTGGGACAATTGCCATGGTATTCCAATATGAACCTCCTTCAAAACTCCTTATGGATCTCTTTGGCAATTGTAGGAACCAAGAGATTGTGTTGCCGGTGAGAGTGGTGATGAACAATTTCTACATCGGACCCTCGTTGGTGGTTTCTAGCGAGAGCCTTTACCGAAACTAAACCAAGTGAGTAACTAGGTCTCACTTCCCAGTTTACATGTCAAAATTGGACAAGGTGAAGTCTCAAGACTGTAACTCCTCTTCGGTCCATTCTTGGAATGGTGAGCTGGACATTTCTCTGATTGCTAGGTCTGTCGGGGTCTGCACCCGAATTCCACTGATCCTCTTCTTAATTTCCATGACCAAATTTTCATCAACACATTCCTCTTTGCAACGGGTTTCCTTCTCTGATTGTTTTTTCTCCTTATGTTCCGTCCATCTCCACGTTTGGCCCAGATTTTTGGGGCCCTCTGCATCAAAATCTTCACCATTGACTTGGATGTGGCTATTTCCCGAGGGCCCTTCATTCTGGTCCTCCTTTAGTCGCCCTTCCTCACGGAGGTCCTCAATGGTAGCTCATTCCTTCCCTTTCCCCATGTCCTTCCTAAGGCCGGGTCTCTAAACCTGGACTTTGAGTGCCTAATTCTCTTGTCACAAAACCTTAATCTGTTCCTGAAACAGCTTTTTCATGGCTTGTAATTGGTCCTACATCTTCTTCATCATCTCATTCTTTATCGCAGAGATGTCCATCATGTGCATCAGATGGTTGGATAATTCTTCAACCTGATGGGCAGTAGACGTAGAGACTCTAGATTTTTTTATTCCTTAAGGCCATTTTTACGTGTTTGATTGAGTGAATCTTCTTGGGTTTTTAATTACAGAAAACCATTTACATAACTTTTCATCTCAGTTTCTCACAGACGGCGTTAATTGTTTGTATAATAAAATTCCCAAACAATAGAATCAAATGAAGAATATAGAGTTTTTGGCAAGAAATGCACTATTATTGCTTGGTAAAATAAAATATCGATCCTTTCTTCTCAGGATTCTCCCCTTATTTATAATACTTCATTACAAGAAAGATAAAACTGACAGTGGAAGATATGACATTCCCCACTAACTAGCCCATTCCCTAGAATCTCGGGGTTTCCTTATTTTAGGCGGTTATCCAGCTTAAAGAAACAGAAAATAATCAATTTACTGTCTGATTTTTTGTTTAGAATATTCGTGCCATCAAGGAGCCGATATTTCGAGCTTATTCCTTATGTGACTTCTGCTTACCTTCGTTGGAGCCAAGCCTGATATGAAATTTCTATCGGTAAACCCGAAATTAAGACTCTGATGGAGGTTCTATTATCAGATTCTGGCGATAGGTTTTAAGGTCAGACTCTGATGGATGTCATGACTTTAGATTCTGGTAATGGATCCTATTATCAGACCTTTATAAAGGTCATGATTGCATATTCGGGTGATGAGTTCTATTATCATACTTTGATGAAGGCCCTGACTTCAGACTCAGGTGATGGGTTCTATTATCAAATCCTGGTGATGGATTCTGTTATGAAACCCTGGTGATAGGTTCTGAGAGCCCTCTTCGTTTAGTCACATGTCATTTCATGAGATGCTTGATTTTCCCCAAACAGTCTCGTTGTTCAGCAGTTTTGGACCTGGGTGGCGAGCCTGTTCGGTACATATTTTCTTCCTCATTACAGTCCCGACACTTTTTAGGAAACAACCTTCAATACTTCTTTTATTCATCATTCAGGAGCTTTATGGAGACTCTCTTGCCTTCTGGTTCTCTATCATATTTGGAAGTCAGAAATCGGCTCAGATTTGAGAACTCTGGACTGCCAGCCTCACGGCTTAAACATTCACTGATGTCGCACATCCAGATTCTGATAGCCAATGTCTGGTTAAAGTTTCCCATTATGAGGCTTTCGGCTTTAGACTAGCCTCTTTGTAGGGCTCCCAAAATTCACACTGTATTTTGGAATTCTCCCTTTAATTTATTCATGAGATGAATGTTAGTTTGCACGAATACGCATACGGGTACGGATATAAACACGGACACCAGAAACATCATTTTCTTAAAAAAATTAAGGATAAAGACACGTTGGAAAAACGTTAATACTATGAAATAATAATATAATTTTTTTAAAAACATATTATAAATATATATATAAATAAAACAATAATATACGATGTATATAAACCTATTTCATTCTTGCTCGAAAAATTATTTTCAATTATATTTGCACTCTAGTGAGCTTCAAATAAAGACTGTATATTATCACCGTCACCTTACACTGCATATTCACTGTAAAACGCCATTAATTCATCAACTGTGTCAGTTTCAGTATCACAAATATTTTTGCTTTCTTCAACAACCCTCATCTAATCCTTTTCTTCTTCATATGCTCATTAATAGTACTATCAATAAACACATCTAACGAAGCTCGTGCTCTTTTGCCATCCTCTCATTAAACTCCCTGGCATTAATCCAACCCATCCACTGTATAAAATCAGCTATATTAAATGCCAAATAGCTTCGAAAATTCTTGCGATATTTCCATAAACTCGTCTTGTCCTTCATGTGAAAACAACACAAATGTTGTCCCGTACGTGATGTTGCTCACAAAGCAAACACCTGAAAAGTTTAGATATGATATCCACGACATGTCAAAAACGTATCCCAAATTTTAATTATTTTTTAATTTAAAACTCGGAAACGTGTCGGAAACATTTCCGAGCATATCAGAAATACGAAACGGCAGGGAAATGGTGTGTCTGGGCATTATAGGGTGAAAGCTAACACAGATGGTGTTGCAAAAGGTAATCATAGTGTTGCTTCATGTAGTGCCATTTATAGGGGCTTTAATGGTGCTTTTAAAGTTTGTTTTTCGCAGTTTCTAGGGACTCAGACCTCATTTTCTGGTCAGATGTTAGCTATAATCCTAGCTATTGAACATGTTCAGCTTGGGTGGAGGAGAATATGGCTTGAGAGTGATTCAAAAGCAGTAATTTCTTGTCTAAAAAATCCGGATCACCTCCCTTTTTGGTCACTCCCGAATAGATTGTTCAACTTCAAAATCCAGGATTAATCAAGTAGATTTGACGTCTCCTACACTTTCAGGAGGGTAACATGGTAGTTGATATTTTAGCCCATATGGGCTTAGCTTGCCTTTCCTTTATATGGTGGGATACTTAGATTTGCCATTTAGCAGTTTTTTATTGCATAATTCTCCTTTCTTTTTCTACCGTTGTTAAAGTTTTATCATTCAGATTAAAAAATAACAAAAATAACAAAAAAAAAAAAATTAACAAAGGGCATAATTAATATCTGCAGTATATTATAGGCAATTTATTATAATCAGAGGGAAAAGGTCATAAAATAGGGTCCAAAGTGCCAAGTCAAGCTGCATGCATGCTAATTATTTTTCCGATGAAGTAGATCTTCATACTACTAGTTCTGTACTCAATATAGTGCGTGGCCTTTCACATGCAACCCAACTTACGACTTGCCTTTCCATTCCCTCATTTGAAGGTCTAATTCTAATAGTAAGATAATAATAAAACAAGAAAATTTACTTCCATATAGAATTGCTAATATAGAAAAGCTGAAGAAGGTTTGTGGAACATATCATTATATTTTGGCTTAAATTGGTTACATGGACATGGCTGAGGCTGAGATAATGATACACCATTCGGGTAGCATGACTTTTTTTAATGTATATGAAAAGTTAACGAGAAAAAGAGATCTAGATCAAAACTTGCATATGTCTGTTTTGGTTGTGTTCTAGTCGTTGTAAAGATAAAAATTCGGTAAAAGAATGGATTAAATAATTGTGTAGGGATGATGGGTACGGACAACGGAATGATATTTCCAATCATTTATATATTAGGCAATCATATAGTGCAATTTATGATTCTATTACAAGCCTTTTTGAGCTTGCATAAAGTTATTCAGAAGCATTCATGCATGCTCATGATTCTAGTACTTGATTTCATTTTAAAAAACAAACAATAATATATAGACGTATTGAATGAGTTTTAATTTAATTAAATAACTTTTTTAGACACATAATTTTTTTATTGGTTTAAAATTATAAGTATGTATTCATTCTTTATTCATAAAGTAGATCTATCACTACTCTTTAAAACAAAAAATTACTTGTTAGAAAGTTTATTACGTTACTTATTGACTCTTCAACTCATTAGTATTCTTTTTCTATTATCCGAACGGATACAAAAAAAAAAAAATATTTAAGAATTAACCGGGAGAATTGAACCATTACTACCAATTGGACTCTCCCTTTGAAAAAATTTGTCTT